>JABUQX010038164.1:52500-57500 GCA_015478945.1 Trachelipus rathkii
TATATATATATATATATTTATGAAAGGACCAAATATTAAATTTTTATTTATTATATATATATATAATATATATATATATATGTATATTATTATATATAATATATATAGTATATTATTATATATATATAATATATATATATATAAGTGAAATGACCAAATATGTTAAATTTTAAGAAAAAATGGAACCATTTATATAAATTTCTAAAATCATCTTACCTGATGTTAACTTTAATCGATGGGCATGAGAGTGAGAAAAGTTTTGAGATAGACATCTTATTTTTAATGTCAATATTTTGATGTATGTAGAGGAGGGAAAGTCCAATAAGTCTTTCATCTACAATAGTATTTCTTCAGTAGGTTTTCAGAAGCTCATAATGTTGAAAAAAGCTTCTTTCTACTTTAAGAATGTAGACTGGGTAAAATTGCAGTAATTTGCAACAACATAATGTTAAATATTTGTAAACTGTGATTCGATACAAGAAACTATTTGGCCTATTGCTGTTTTTGGACGATCTGTGCTGTGATGCCATTATCAACTTCCGTAAAATCCCATTCTGCTTCCACTAAATCCTCAGTTGGCTTTCCGCAGATCTTCGTAAATTTTACATCTTTAATCTTCTCATATGCGCATTACACCTTTTCGGTGTGACAAGTGCAAAGGAAGATATAAATCTTCTTTGTGATTTAAAAAACATTTTTCTTCGCTGAATGCTGTATTAAATCAAATTCCAAGAATGTGTTAGAACTTGGATGTGCGATAAATAAGTCTGGTAGGTAGGAAGTAGGAATGTTGGGTCCTGTATTTTTGGAATTTGTTAATTCTTGTTACAGCAATTTATACTCAGTTCAGGTTCAGATGCGCTTACACATTCTTCAAAAATCTACTGAAACTCGCTTAATGTTGCATTATTTCTTTGATAGCTTCAAGTTTGTTTAACTAGATTCACTTCATTATATGCACTCACCAATATTACTAAAGTGTGTTCTGCAATCGTTTTGAAAGATTGTATGTTAAACTTAATAGTCTGTTTAAAAACAAAAAAGGAAACCAGAAAAGATGCGCTATAAACATTGTTTAGAATTAAGGTAGCTTTTTTTGACTGATCTCTAACTTCACATTTTTTTATTTGTTCTAAAAGCGCTCTATAAATACACCACCTTCGCTCCTATTTGTAAATCTGACACAACCTTATATCTCTTAATTTTAATACTTCTCTCCAACAGCTCCATCCTGCCCTACTGCGTTTTTTCTGGCACTTTGATCGGGCTGATTGGGGGCCTTGCGTCGCTTAAGCTAACTATAATTGGAATGAACTGCTTTGGCTCTGGTGAAGCTTCGGCCTCTGCAATAAGGTGGGACTGGTAACGTTGACAGGGATCGAGCAGGTTATTCCTTCTCGACTAAATCTTTCTCTCCGTCATATCCATGTTCGAATCGTGCTTTGTTTCTCTGGCCATATCCAGGCTAAAGACAGCGCAGTAAATCGGAGTGGAAAAATTCTGTTCTCCTATCACTTCTTGCTAATTTCATTCAGCTAGACATCGTTGCAGGGATACTCTTCGACGACAACAGCGGGCTTTCATCAAACGAAAGTGCGCCTAAACCTCCTTGGTTTCTCCCTTACTGATAAATTCTTCTGGCGTGTTGCCAAAACATCTCTAAAACAACTCTGTAAATCTGCTTTCCCTCCTATATTCGATCTGATGCTCCGCGCTAACTCTCAACTGAAAAGGCCAATCTCTTCGGCCTCCTATTTTTCCTCTAACTCAACCCTGGACGATTCTGGCATCTCCTCCTCCTTCTTCTCCTCTCAGGTGTCCTGTCTTTGCCTGTGATTACATTTGATCGGGTGCATGGGCTCCTGGATCTATGAACGTTAGGAAGTGCGGGTGGCCCGGATGGCATTCCCCCCCCGCGTTTTGAGGGAATGTGCTTATGTGCTGACCCCCCCTCGTTAAACTATATTCTCTATGTCTCAAATCATCACTTTTCCTCAGTGTTGGAAGAGCCACGCACATGTCCAAACCTATTCCGAAAAAAGGAAGCCGCTCTGATCAATTCTAATATCACCACCTATACAGAACTCACTTGTATTCTATCCTAAGATTTTGAAGCCCTTCTCAACTCTCCACTTCTTAGACCATCTGGAATCTCATTCTTCTTCTTTCCGATCGCAGTATGGCTTTCGGCGTTTCAAGGTCTGGCTGGAGATATACTTTCTATTTACCGATTTAATGGTTTTTCCGCTCTTAGGAACTACGGGGAGACTTGCGTGGTGCGCTTGACATATCCAATAGCATTTGACCGGGTTTGGCGACGCGTCACTCGCTCTCCAAGCTCCTCCTTCGGTTTCCTCTTCTCTTTGGCTTACTTATCGTCTAGCTTTCTTTCAGTGCTCATATATCGGCCTGTGGTTGATGGAGCAACTTCTTCTTCTTTTCTGTCAATAATGGTGTTCCTCAGGGTTTCTGTCTATCTCCTCCTTTATTCATACTTTTCATTAATGATCTTCTCACCTGCACATCTAACTCTAATCACTCAGATGCCGATGACTCGACCCTTCATTCTTCATCTCATTTCAAATTCTGCTCCCTCTTTTTACTTCTAGAATTGCTCTCGTCTCAATCTTCCCGATTCCTATTCTCGCTGATCGGATGAATTTCCGCATTGGGGTCGTCTCAACTTTGTGAAATTTAATTCTTAAAAAACTCAACTTCTACAATCTCCCTCTCCCTAAAACACCTTCTAACTTTTCTATCTCTCTTTCGAACGGTTTCTTCGTCTCTCCTGTTGACAATATTAAACATCCTTGGCCTTAACATAAACAAAAAAATGTCTTGGAAACCTCACATCACAACGGTTGCTTAGGGCGGCCTCAAAAGAAACTGGAGTTCTGTTTAGAATCTGCGAGACTATTTTTCCCTCTTCACAGTTACTCCATTTATACAAGGGTCTCATCCGCCTTGTATGGAGTATGCTCTCATATCTGTGGGGGCTCTGGTTACCCGGCTTTTTTGAACAGGGTCGAGCAAAAAGGTCAAAGGGCTTATAAACTGGTTCTGTTACTTTCCCTTCAACTTGACCTCTATCTTTGCGGCGATATGTTGGTGCTTTATCTCTTTTCTATAGGTACCGTAGCGGCAGGTGTTCGAGGGAACTTACCACCTTTACGACGCCCTCGTGGCACAAGGGGTGCTGTGTCTGCTCACGAGTTTTGTGTAGATATTGGTAACTCCAGGCTAGTTCGCTGCGGTGATTCTTTCTTTCCTGCCACCTCTGTTCTGTGGAACTCTCTTCCATCTTCTGTGTTTCCTGCTGAATTTAATCTCCCTTACTTTAAAGCCTGCGTCTGTGCTCATCTTCGTAATTTGCGCTAGCGGATACAATTTTGGCGGGTAACACCCCCTCCCTGAATAGGGCTCTGCCCATGAGTGGTGGTGACAACTGTAAAAAAAAAAAAAAATTATCGGGTTTATCATCTCTTTAAATAATAAAACTGATTCGTGCCTTTGGCACCAGTGAGTTTCGCAAACATTTTTAATCTCTTCTTGGTACCCTTAGGAATAAGTTCTATTTTTTCTTCAAAATCTTTTATCGTCTTTGCACTTAGAAAAAAAATGAACAACAATCTGATATTATTCCAATTGTACTTCGAATATTTTGAACTTTAGAAGCGTCTGTGAGGCATAAATTTATGCAATGCAAAAAGCAGTGAGTATAAATAGCTTTGTGACATTTTTCATTTATTACTCTTTGAACACACTTGAACTGTCATACCCCTGTCCTCTTAGATTATTCATATCCCAACCAAGTTCAGTTACTTTTTCTTCAAATAATCATTACTGAGACGAAACACAAAAAATCTTCTTTGACGATAAGAGGATCAATATCAACGTAACACACGCACAAAGAAAATTGTTCCTCCTGGGACACATCGGTCGTCTCAATGGCTAAGACAATTAAAAAGTCACTTTTATTTATGTTTTGCACAATTTTACGTTGAATGAGATGCGCATATGACTGAATTAAAGCATTTTGGATTGTGGAACTGGTATACATGGCATTTCTAGCACTAGTTTTTTAAATGTTATGAAAGAACATGGTCTCCAGCATTAGCACGATATTTTAAAAGACTCCGAAAATTGCCATCGTTTCCACAGGCCAAAAGAGTTCGATTCGACCTGAGTCATGATGTGCACGTAACGATATATTTTGCTTACCACAGAATCGAATTGTTTCAGCAATTATAATTAGCTGTTTTCTATTGTCTTCGGCCTCCCTTTTCTTCTGACTGTCAATCTGTTTTGGATGCTCTCGATTTTTTTCTTGAACCCTGCTTTCTACATGGAAATCCTCTTTTTTACCGTTATTTGTGATATTTAGTTTGCCTCGTGTTTTTTGAAAAGGACTCAAATGGTGTTCTTTTAATTTTGATTAGGTTTTGAAGAAAAAAACACCCAATTCCTGGTGTTTTCCTTTACCTTTTTCTTTTGTTTCCAAAACAATGCACAATTTGAGTAATAAACCCCAGCGTTTTTATCAGAGTAAGCTAACCACTTAATATCCATCAAGGCCACTTTTCTTTGAAAATTCCTTTCCGACTCTTGCTTCCTGAGCAGGAATATATATTTGAATCTGGTTTTCCCGAGATATTTAAATATTTCCGCTTTTTCCTTATTGCTAAAATACCGTACTATAAGATTGCCAATATCGTTGAGATGAACAATCTTTTCTGTATTCCTTGATTGCGACTTATAGAAGCTTGGGAAGAAAAGACATCACCGTCTACTTGAGATTTTTCAGCTGCTATCGCAGTTACAGAAAAGTTCCAGGAGAAACTGATTCGAGTCCTAGAACCTCACTCTTTGAATAACAGAAATCTTTATTACCATATTGCTTACTTTTTTTGTGGAAAAAGTCTCTAATATCTGTTCTTATTTTCATTTTTTTTTATTTTTTAAGTTGAACGACAACAAGAACAAAAAATGTTAAACACAAA
>JABUQX010038165.1:0-7500 GCA_015478945.1 Trachelipus rathkii
TGTTGGAGATATAATATATAATATTCTGAGTATTATAGTATTTTAATAACCAAAATATAATGATTAATATATATAATAGGCATATTTTTTATAATAGAAAAAAAGAAACCTAATATCAATAATGTGTAATCTTGTTTTATAAATTTATATGTGATAGTTGATCATATATAACAATAAGTACAGAATATAGCCAGCTTTTCCGACACTGTGAATATGTAAATATATAAAATTATATATAGTATTACTCTTATTAATTTATAATGAGTTAACTATATACGGGGTATGAATGAATATGTATATATCCCCTTTAAGTATATTAATATAGTAGAATGTAGAATATATATATATATATTTATATAGTATTATTATATATATTTTTTGTATTATAATATTGTAAATGTTATATTATTATGTATATATATTTATATAGTTTTATGTTGCTGTTCATTATAGTATATAATATTATATATATTACTTATATATATAGTATATCTTATATTAATATTATACATAAATTACGACATTTAGTTTATATTGACTGTAATGTAGACGTCTAAATACACGGGTATATTTAGCTGTGATAAAATTGTTTACGCACTTCTAGCACTGATATTGCATAAGATTATACAGAATATATATCTCATATGACTGTACTGAGTGTTCACCTAATATTGATTATTTTTTAATATAAGGTATAATATAGTATATTAGTAGATATTAGCTTTTAGCTACCTAGTTATTATCTCGAGGATTGAGTATGGCCTAACTCACTCGACTAATGAGTTATCAGTACCTATATCATATGAACCCTACTATTTTCTAAATCATCTATATATATATTACATAAGAGATAAATATCTATATAATATATAATATATATATATATATAATATATATATTAGTATATCTGGCCTTATACCAATTAACGGTTTAAATCGTTTAAGGACTAATTTAAGAGACATTTATCATTTACTAATTATAGATCCAAAAATCTGATGGTATTATATTAATTAGTACCCTCTATCTGATCATTCCTATATATAGGTTTATAATATGTAACATAACTCGTCCCTATATGAATTATAATATATACTCACCTTATATATTAATATCACTCATTTATCTAAATTGCTAGCTATAACCTCATGCCTCTATTTAATATCACAATATTATGTAGAGCTTCACCGTGACCTATGAGGCCTGGTGTTGGTCAGTATTATTTATGCGTGATTCTGGCGCGTTGTAATTTACTGAGTATCTTATGCTGCCGTGGATGCGTATTTCCAACCTTTGCCGGTTTTCGCACCTACTACAGGTTATTATTAGTGCCTATATAGAGCTTTAATACTCATCCTACATCTATTCCTAATCATTATAGGGAGTGAGGGTGAGGTATGTGGGGGCGTTTTCTACCCTATCTCTATATGCAGGCAAGTTAATAAACTAGCTCAATCTATTACCACAAGGGATTATTACATAGGGAGTAGGGTCGGTAGGGTATCTTACAAGCCGCCATTTACTTATTGCTTATTCTCACAAGTAATACCTATATTACTACTACCGTTCACCTCTGCACTATCACAGTAATAATCACATATTAGTTTTTTGCTTTCTATCAAATAATAAATACAAACTAACCCACCACTGTTTTACTTTGTTTAATCCGGTCTGTTAAAGCCAATAACCTATTTGTCCAACTGTCTCCGCTTACTCTTTGTAGTAACAGGTTTATGCTTATGTTCGTCTACAATGCGATCGATCGCTCATTTTGGTTCAAAAAAAAAAGTTATATTACTTTATGAGCCCGGGGCCAACTTTCAGATTTCACATTCCATTCTCCCCCCCTCCAACCCCTTGAGAAACTGGGGTGGCTTGAATAGTAACAAGGAGTCGACTCGAGGCATCGAAACCCATAAAAACATACCCGACAACAACAAAAATAAAGTAGCTAAATTCACCAAGCAAAACTTTACCTAACCGTAATTATATACGACTAAATTGAATCATTCTTACTACACTACACGTGGAAGCTCGATTTTCCAGCTAGGTGTAACCCTTATGGGCAAATTTTATATATATATTTTTCTTTCGATTTTGAAGAGAAAACCATATTTTTTCATTTTTCTTATATATTTTAAAAATAGTTTGTAATGTTTTGATTTCTTTAACCTTAAATATGCAATATCGCCATATTTTATATATTTAGAATTATTAAATAGTTTAGGTTTTTAAGTTAGTTCTAACCTATTAATGAAGGCGATTCTTTTTCTGAAATTGACGGTATCTTGAGCGTACGTATTAATTTTCCTTTTTTTTATCCGACGTTTTTCATTAAACTCTTCATCATTTAACTAACATATGTTGACCTAAAATTTATTCCGACAACTTCTCTCACTCGAACGTAAAAGGATAAAACAACTAATCAGTTCACAGTGTTATTTTGTACTTGTTTATTTATTTTTTTTTTTTTGGTCTAAATTACTAAAAAGTATTTAATCAAAACCAATAATTTTTCCTGGGATATATGGCTTAGACCCAAGCTTTATAAAGAATTTTATTATAAAAGTCTGATATGAAATGTAGTTTAATAGTTATAGGAAAAAATGAAAAGTGTTCTTTTTTTTTACTAACGACATAATAAAAATTTGACTGTATATTATTATTTATATATATTATTATTATAATATATATATAATATATATATATATTATATATATATATTATATATATTATAAATGATATATTAGGGAATGTGCGAATATTCGTAGTATTGCTTTGACTAAAATACGATATCGGTTTCGGCTTGTTGGCGAACTTATTGGTGCCGAATATTGACTTGTTATAACACAATAAATTACGTAACATAAGGGAAAGTTTTTTTCAATTTAAATTGAATATTTTAGAACTATTTTCCAAAAAATAATATAAGCCATTTTGCAGCCATATTGGGAAAAATTTTTGTCATTATGTCAGATATCATAACAGGGTTGACATTTTTCCATATTCTAAAATAGAATTCATTTAGTGATAACGGGATAATGGACCAAACATGGTAGCTGGTATAGAGGGAGAGTGGCTTGCTATCATTTTCATGTTTATTATTCACATTGTTTAATGCATTTCACGATTCAATTTTATGTCAGAAGTCTGTTAAAGATATTTGATTCTGTCGGAAGCATATCTCCATTTCACTATTTTCAGCAATGGGCACTGCAAAAGCTGTAAAAATTTACAGACAACTGAAAAGAGTTGATGGAAAGGGGGATTTCTACATGCATGTGGAACAGAATTATGCTTCAAAGATGTTTTGAAAAAAAGATATAAGCTGCGAATAAGTCAAAATGTTTGACTGATTCAGTGGCAATAATTATTTCCATTTACTTGACATTTGAAAATTCAACTAAAACAAGCTAAAGTGAGTAGACAGTGGCCCAGTGATACTTCCATTTAGCAATAATATCTATTTTAAATAAGAGTTTAAATGCAAAGCTGCAGTGGAATAATTCCACTGCGTTTTTTTGGAAAAAACGGGAAAAGCTAAGAATCATAGAAAAAAGATTTCGTAAGTTTCTTTGTGATAGAATTTTGGTGTAGCTACTTCTTAGATTGCGATTCAGTTAATTTTAACTTATTGAATCATATAATCAGTAAAAATTAGTGGTCGGTTGAGGCATGAAAGGAAATGAGAAATTTAGCTCCTGACTCTTCTGCTGACGATGATCTACGTAGTGGGGAAAGTGAAGCAGCAATTAACTTTGTCACTCCTTCAAGGATTGTTTTAAAGGATCTTTATTTGTTCCAGTGTAAGTGGTGAGGTAACAAAGAAGTCCATTTCTGTACGATTGATTATTGTACAATAAAAGTAAAAGGGTACATACGGAATTACTATAAGAAATATCAGGGATTTCACGAGTGGAAGACAGATGAGATTCGCCTTCATTGGATGGAAAAACACTGGAAATAGTTTATGATTTGAAACTGCAATAAATACCTTCACTCCACCCGTCATATCATCGAAGTGAAAGATATTTGCACAAGAGAAAATACTTAAAATGAAGCACAGGAATAGGATTTCCCTGAAAAATGGAGACTGCTAATGTCTGTCATTTTACCTTAGAGCTTATCAAATGAAGTTTAGTTTAATATTTTACTTGGATATTATACGATTTGTTTTGGAATTATTTTCTTAATAGGAATAATATACAATAGTTGGCAATAGATAAAAGCGTTTCGATTAAGCCTATGCAGCTAACACAGGTAAACATGAAATTTCTTGGATGGGGTTTCGACAATTGATTATAGATGTGCTGATTCACATAGTATTCGTTTTCATATCACATCTCAATTGTGAGATATTGTGTGTAACACAGATTTGTAAAGCTTTATGATTCTTCCAAAGTTCATAGAAGAAACTGATAAAAGTGTATGGGATAATATATAATATATATATAATTATAGTATATATATATTAATTATATATATATTATATATTATATTATATATATAATAATATATATATATATATATATTGGATTATTATTATTATAACAATGATATGATATATACATGTCTTTGATAGATATATGTATGTTAAAATAAAATACACTTATAAAGATAATTTAAACTTGGGGAAAAAAAAAACCCACATTGAATTGTAATAAGTAAGGAATGGGTTTGTTAATGTAAACTCTACTAGCGATGGTATGTTAACTTTTCTTTTACTAGTTAAGATATATACTACTGTGCATAGCGTACTTGAAATATTCCTCATGACATCACCCCATACATATCGTTCGAGTATATGGATCATCATATTCTGACTAATTACCATATTTACTGGTAGATCACTATTTCACCAGGTAGCTTATAGATCTTGACCTGGAGTATATTAAGCCGTTCCCATCATATTGCCTCGCCTAGGTTATCGGTATATAAAGTATAATTTTTATAAGAGTTGTAGAAATGAGTAAGTTAATGTATAGCAAATCTATTATTTATTAAATTATACTCATTCTATACCATAGCCATGAGGAAGGTATAAATGTCTAATAAGTATCCTATTAACATGTTCGTTGAGTTTCTAACTAGGTTATCTAGTTTAACTATAAAGTAATATTTACTATATACTACAAAATCATTTCTTAGTGCTATCTAATTATGTAAATAAAGCAATTTACTCTAACTCACCCGCTCTTGCTCTAAAACACAGTGTGTGAGTTTTGATTATAGCTAAATAAGTACCGCCTTAAAATAGTAGGAATGTAGCTAGGAATTGGTGGCGAATGACATATCCAAGTTTAGGATCTTCTTCATAGTTAATATATGCCAGGAATACGAGGGTAAGAACGGTTGATACATATATAAATTACTAAACTTTAAAAACAATTTACACATTCATGTAGTAAAAAAGAAGGCAAAATATGTATATACAGTCAATAAACAAGTTTATAGATAGTACTGATGGTTAGATAAGTAGATATTATTCATATATTCTATCTCTGTCCAGTGTAATTATCTGCAACGAATTGATATATCCTTGATAATTATATATAATGTGCAGTTACATGATTTTCCACCTTGGTAGGTACTATATATATTTATTTTTGGTCCAAAAAGTGAATCTTTATATGCTCACGTACACTACTGTCTACCATAATAGTGAGATAGGCATAAAGACGTAGTATTATATTTATATGGTGTAAAACCTAGCTTGAGTCACTGAGTTAACCTGAAGCCACTGTATTATTTATAATTTGAGTTTAGACACAGTCACTAAAAAATTATAAATACCAACTTAAGTAAATCCCAATGATATTGGGTTTAAAATAATGTTTGATACGTTTGAGTCTTTAGCTATTTAATTTGCAAATGACACTCCTTTACTCCAACTTTACGTTACTATATATGTGTGAGAGATGATAATACTCTATATGGAACCGTATGAAGCAAGTCTGTTGGGTGTAATAAACTAAAGATGATTGATCAATTACTCTACTCCCCTACTTCCTTTCATGACATCTCTCATCTCTCATATCTTCTCTTGCATCTGGAAAACTCTCTACTCATCTCTCTTCTCAAATCTGTTCTTCTCGTCTGTACATCTCTCTCCCATCTCATCGTCTGTCTGTGCGTCTCACGTGCGTTGTACATACGGTGTCCTCTCAGTCTCTTCCATGCTCCATCACGTTTCCCTCTTGATGCGAGTGCTTTGCTTGTCTCGATAAATTAATACAACCTTAATTCCCTTCGCTGTATGGGTCCATTTACCGTCTCATCCTTCCCTGTTCATCTTACTCTTGATCTCTCCCATTCCGACAACAGTGGCGGGCATGAATATATGGAACTTCAATCTAAAAGGACAAGGACTCTCTAAGTCTCTCTACTCGTTAAAACCTATCTCCCTCTTTGATATTGTTCGAAAATTTCTTATATTCTTCTACACACATACGTGACACAAACCTGAATTGCTTCTCCTTGTTCGTAAATATAAATGTTCTTTCAAGACTTGACGATAGCTTTTCTATCCATGGTACTCAAGTATTATGTCTTGCTAATATCATTTTTTTGAGTGCTGCTGATTAGTATAACTTAATAGATCTTTGTTCATCATATAAAATTTTTGGACCCGTGAAGTACATAGCCTATTTTTAGTTCTCTAATCATACTTTTGAGATTAGGCTGGTAAGGTAAGTAATAGTGCTTGTCAGACTTTAAATAATAGTCTTTCCCCTTACGAATTACTTAAATTTGATTTATTTAGTGATTACATCATTAATTTTTTGTTTAAAAAGAAACAACCGATCATCCGCTCACCAATTGGCAAAACAGTTAAGTTTTAATTTATAATTTTCATTATCCGTGAAAACCTCTTCTAACTTGTGTCCTATATTTCTGTTTGTTTCTAATGTGTATATCACTACACACGCTTGATACGCAGATAGCATACTCATTTGATAAGTCTTCTTTAAATTCGGGGGACGCAAATATGTTACACAAAATATATTATAAAAAATTTATATTGTTTTTCTTCCAAGTTTCTAGTCTTTCTTGTGCCACTGTATATCCTGGCTCTTGTCAAGATGCATACAGTTCATACGTGTAAGATCCAGTTCCCTTAGGAACCAGACCTACTGTTCATATATATTATAGTACCTAGGTGGAGATTCAATTCCGGGGTTGATATATATCGGTATATAAAACCATATTTTTTATTTATTTACTATGATATAATATATATTATCACTATATATAGGTATTAGTATATATAGTATAATTTACCGTTATTAATCTAGCGCGCCCTTGTTAGTATATTTTCGTTAATTTAGGATATATACTGTTTTTTTCTATATCACTTCGGTATATATATAGATATTATATTATATAATTATATTTTTATCTTTCTCTATTATTATTTTAATATATATATACTATATTATATATAATTAAGTATAGTCATTATCATATATTATTATCATATATATATATTACCTATGTATCATA
>JABUQX010038166.1:0-12500 GCA_015478945.1 Trachelipus rathkii
AAAAATCTCTTTTTCTACTACACTTTGTACCACTGGTTCCTTCTCATCCACGTTGTAACATATCTAAATATTAAACTGTAGATTACTTGTTCACAGCTGCTCTACCATCACACATAATTCCTACACCTGACGTGATTGAAGCCCCTACTGGGCAATCATACCTTTACTCTTGGCCCAGGTTTACTTCTCTGCAACTCCCTCCTTTTTAAGGCACACCCTGACAAATCTCACTAATCCTCTCAAACTCTTTCTGATTCGACAGACAAAACAACCAAATCATTTATAGCACAGGTAGGCACCCTCTACTCATTCCCCCATTCTCCATCATTCTCTAACACACACCTTCCCTGCCACCTCCACCTCTAATTTTTTCATAACCTAATCCATATACAGATTTAATCAAGGAGTATATAACACAACCCTGTCTACTCACATAATACTAAACCACCTCACCTTGACACAAATATTTATTCCTGTACACATCCACCCTACTATCCTCATACATACTTTTTGATTCATTCAGAAGCTCACCACCAACATATCACTAACATCTGCATAGAGCTTCCCTATTAATAACCCTATCATACCCTGTTGCAAATCCATAAAAACCCGTAAATACAATTTATTCTTCTTCTCCCTCATTTTCTCAATCATTTGTTTCAATGTAAAGATTTGATCCACACATTTCCTACCACTTCTAAATAAACGCACCTTTTGTTCTTCTTTAACAAATTCAATCAAACCTTCAGTTACTCTCAACTGCACTTTCTGACCAAAATAGCTATTATATCTTCCCACATTACTCAATAAACTTATCTTCCCAGCAATTTCTACATAGTTCTATCTCCTCTAACCCTTGTATATGGTACTTATTGTTGCCTCTCCAAATCCCTTTAAACTATACCTCTATAAACGTTCTTTATACTACAACTCCAAAACTTAATCAATCATGACTCTCTCTGTTCTGATCATTTCCTACCAGTAATTCCATCTATACCTATATATTTACCATTCTTTAACTTTCTCACTCTACCCATTACTAAGATTACTTCCTCCTTCCCAAATACCTGGGCTCCTTAACACCATGAATAAACCCATTACTGATTATCTTGACTTATAACCTCTCTCTTCATGCTTAATATTATGATTTTCGAAGTATGTCTTCCCATAATCTCCTCACACACTCATTTCACTGCTACAAAAGCAATTCATCCCTATTCATTATTCTGCAGGTTCCCCTGTATATTCCTATTCCTTCCTCAACTCCTTCCGCAGTCTCTTCCAGGAAGAGCTTTCATTCCCTTGTAAGTCCCCCATTCATCCTCCTCTCCTTCCAAACCTCCTGTTTTGTTCATTTACCTCTTCTTTTTCCCTACGTATGCACCTTTTAGTATTTCTTTTTCCCCTCCTATATAATACCAAGCATCTTTCTTCTTGAGACTTCATCATTTCAGCTTTTAGTACATCTTAACCCACGCTTCTTACTTCAACTCATAATCTATACCATAATTCTATAATACTCTATAATCTATACTCTATAATCTATACTCTATAATCTATACTCTATAATCTATACTTATAATCAAACTCCTACCTCTTCATTCCACCAATCACTGTTAACATTCTAGCTTCCCACTTTAGCAAGACCCACATGGCTCTTGCATTGCTAACAATTACTTCCTTCATTTGCTCCCAGACTTGTGCTAAGTTTCAACTTGTTCATATTCAACTGATTTACTTATGAGCGCTCTTAGATACTAACTTTCCTCATTACCATGTTCACTTAACTTCTCACTCTTACTCTACCCTAAGCCTTCTCTAATCCACCTCTCCCATCAAGTCCCACCCATGCTGAATTGTGATAGTTTAGCCATATATTCCAAAGTGCAAATTATAACCCTTTATCTATGATTGTAATATCCAATACACAGCCTCCAGCTAGTTTCCACCGCAAATAACACCAACTACTTTTCACTCTGCTGATACCCTCTCTACCACACCAACTCTAGTATACTTATGGATAACTCTTTTGTGCTTTAAAGAAAGTATTACTACACACACTCCTCACTCTCCTCACAGAAACTAATCACCTTCCTGTACCACTCTCATTTTTCTCCTGACACCTAAAACCACCTGGTTATACCCATCCCTTTTTGATCACCTAATTCAACCATTAGGTCCCAATTATTTCAATCTGAACTGCTACTCTTCACCCTATCCGCAAAACATCATTCAGATTATCCAAAAATCGTACTCTCTTCAAACGTTTCAAATGGACTATACATCACAACCACACATACCAATCTTTTTCAAACTTAAATTTAACCATATTAGAATTTAGATCAATACAAAGTCTACCATACAGAAAATTACAAGTCAGGTTTTTATACATCAAAATTGCAACTCATTCTTCTATCCAATTTTCTGACCCCTCATGACTCCTTCTTTTCCACTCGAGCATACGTAAAATTGGAACACTAATAATTTTCACTGTTCATCTTGTTCAGTCATAAAGAGCAAATCAAATTCTGGGTTCTTCTTAAAATACATCCATCACCTCTCTCCTCACATTTATCTCTCCTTCTTGCATTTATGTACCCATACGATCTGTGAGATATTTATATATATATAAGAGTGTTAAATATATAGCAGCAGCATATAAGCAGCATATATATAAACATAAGTATATTGGGTATATCTGTATCTTTAAAGCTATATGCATATCTCCGTGTATGGAGTGCATATATATATATATATGGGTTATTACTACCATTAATAATAAATAGTAAATAAAATAATTAACAAATGCTCATGTTTGCTTGTTACTCTTCAGAAATCGCTGTATTTTTGTTATACAAATGTATCACATTAACTCTCTGATGTCAACTTCAGCTTTGCTAAGCTGCATTGTCCACTTAATCTCTCCTGTGACATTGTAGAACGTAAGTAATTTTTTATCAATTTTAACTTGGAAAATGTCCGCTCGGCTGTTGTCACAGTTACACGTAAAGTCAAGAACAGCAAAAACGCGTTGCAAACATCTGGTATACTTGACGCAATGATGCAGCTGTCAATGAATAATAAATCTGCCAAATCCCTTATTGATGTTCTTGATCTAATGTCTTTCATATAAGAGTCTGCTTGCAGAATTTCAGAAGGTTTTCTGCTAGAGATTCTATTTAAAGCAACAATAAAATTCAGCTTTTTCAAATTCTTCATTTGTTGGATGTTAAAAGAAAGTCTCCTGAGTCAGTTATAAAGACTGACAAATGGTCCATACTTTCAAATCTTTTCTTTTAATTGAATAAATAATTGTGTCCAATGTTCGGTAAATACAGCAGTTTGATATCTCAATGGATCACTAATAAACGCTCATCCTGGACTAACTCATCAAAATGACGTTTAATTCTACGAACTTATGCGATCTGGAAAAATGGTATCACATTACTCATTGTTGGGCAACAGCAGAAGCAGTTGCCACAGCATCTTCAAGATTATTTCTTAAATGTGAAAGTCTATTAATAGCTATGAAGCAGTAGTTGCTTTTGAAAGATCAGCGTTAGCCCCTTGAGAAATTTGAAACCGTTACAGGTTCTAGTAATGGGCGAAAACGACTTGGAAAACAAACAAATTTTCATGTGTTTTATCAACGACAGCCTTGCTCTTTCATCGAGTTTTTGGTGATTTAGAACCACTTGATAAACTCGCATTATAATAGAATAACAACGAAGAGTTTCTCTTAAAGAGGTCCAACCTCGATGACCATCTAGTGGAAAGCTTTGAGGGGACACAGAACGACTCCAAAGTTCCACCTATTAAAATACAGCTTTGGCTGAACAAATATAAATTTTCGACCATATCATAACAGATTACTTGAAACTGAAACCACGGGCACGGGCCCTACATGCACCGGGCTCCTGCATTTGCAGGCCTTGCAGGACCCGTGGTTACGCCACCTGCAAAGTGACTATTGGGTGAATGAGGAATTGGGTGGGTGGGTCAGTAATAGATGGTAATGGAGATTGTGGAAGCCAACCTCTTATTGGTGAGCAGCCAAGCCAAATAATTGTAGGTATCTGGTGTGGTTGGTGGCTGTATTTACAAGTGGATGCTGAAATGAGGTCAGATGTGTCGTCTGCGTGTAAGTAATTAGTTTCCGTGATTGTAAAGATCTGCTGCAAAGAGACTGGAAGAGAATTTAGAGAGGTAATGAAATGCAGCCCTGTGGTGGCACAGCTTCTCACTTATAAAGTTTTAATGGAGGCAGAGTATGTTTCTATAGGAGGACTTTAAGTGTATCTATTGGTGCTATGAAATTTGAGAGAGCCACTTTTTTATCATTGTTTCAGGGGGATTGAAGGATTTTTGTATAAGGATGTATGTGGGGACAGTGTCAAAGGCTTTGATAATGTCGGCCGTGGAAAATCCGATTTACGGAAAATACAAAGAAGTTTCCTATAAGTTCGAAGTTATTCATGTAGATATCCTAAAGTTACCTTTATGTCGAGGATACAAGTATTTATTAACTCTCATCGACCGATACTCTCATTATGTGTGGGCCATTCCGTTGAAGGACATTACTAAGGAGACAATAGTACAAACTTTAATAAACCAGATTATTCCGCATACTAGGATTCCCAGCCACCTCGTTTCAGATCACGGCGCAAATTTTACATCACACTTATTTGAGAGCGTGTGTAAGCTATTGGGGATACTTCACACCACGACCAGTACTTACAACCCCTCCTCTAATGGAAAATGTGAGGTAGCCAACAAGATGATTATTAACAGTAGCTTTAGCAATGTTTTGAACATGCCATATACCTTAGAATGGTTGGATGTTCCAATTTCGTCTTATTCGCTCCTCAGACTAGCACCCATCTCAGAGAGTGGCATCTGCCCCAGTAAATTATTATATGGCCAAGATATAAACATTCCTGATGGTCTATTAAATAACTCCATCCCAAACGAACCAAAATCATACGACACCTACATCGAGAAAATAACTGAATTGATGGCTAAGCCCTTAGCCCAAAGAACAAATCTCCGAAATCCGAACGTTTTTCTCCCAAAGAACTTGAAAGAAGCAAAATTTCTATTAGTAAAGAATCAACAATATAATGTCGGAAAGCTATCCCCAAGTACCACGGCCCCTATCGGGTTGTCAAGATCACAAACAGTAATGCTCATATAATAAAAGGAGATAATTAAGGTAGTAGTTGAAAATTTGAGAAATGTTAAAATCTTCTACCAACTAGTTCCCGCCCCTCCTGACCGAAAGAAAAACTCGGAATGAATGAAATAGAGGAAGGAAGTGGGGGACAAAGTAAATATCTCTTGAGAAAAATGAGTCGAAGACGATGATGTGGTAATTAGTACGTGTGCAAAATCATTTGTTAAAGGTGTTATTTATCCATATTTGTAGTTCTTTCCCCTTCATCAAGTAGTATATTCAACTGTTCTTCCTTCCACTTTCCTATACATTTCATTTACAAATCAGGAGGAGGGTGAATAGGAATATATGTGTAAACAGAACCCCAGGCTTCACCTGTGGTTCTGAGGCAAATATTCCTTTTCGCACTCGAGATCACCAAGATATACACTGAAGTTATGGTAGGGAGTCTTGTAAGACATATGCATGCATGTCATAGAGTGTATACAACTCTGTACGAGGCTTACAAAGTCTCCTGTATACACCTTTTAAAAGCGTTGGTGAATCTATTTCAAAGCTTATATTGTAACTGCGTAATATTTTGGCCCTTCTCCCCCTCTGGGAGAGGATGCCAAGCATAGAGCCCTGATTGGTGGTCAAGCTCGGGGATTATTAGGTAGGACCTCGCGCAAGGAGGTCAACTTAGATTAGGTGTCAGTGCCAAACATAATTAAAGTTATAATTACGAGTGTTTAAAGTAATTTATAACGACTTATTGTGCCATTACCATTCTATTATTTACCAAATTGAAAGCATATCTTGTCAATATCGTTCCATTGATTAATAAAGCCACTACACAAATATCTCTCCTTAAATCCACCGGTTGATTTATGTTTCATTAATCATACTTGGATGACTAAAGAGAGTTTAGTCTCTCTCTCTCTATATTATATATATATAATATATATATATATATATATATATATATATATATATGTGTGTATATATATATATATATATATAGAGTTAGAGCATATATATATATATATATATATATAAAAATAGATGTTGATCAGGCGAGTAGAAAAAAATAAATCAATATTTCAAGTTTAAAAGCAAATTGATATATTTTTCAACATTTATTCTTACACACGCTTCACTATCGTCGCACACCTGCCACAGCTTATCCCTATTAATCCTATCACAAGTCCGTGACAAATCCATTAAAACTAAATACAATTTATTCTTCTCATTTTTTCAATCATTTGTTTCAATGTAAAAATCTGATTCCACCAATCCTCTACCACTTCTAAATGCACTTTATTCTTCACCACTCAGTCCCTCGACGTACTCTTTCAACCAAAATACCAGCATATTATCTTCTTTACAACACTTGATAAACTAATTCCCCTATAGTTTCCCTTATATAAGGGTGCTATTTTTGTGTTCCTCCATCCCTCGAAACTTTACCCTCCATATACGCTTTAATACATAACTTACAAATCCATTCAGTCACAATCTCGCATCAATTCTTGATCATTTCACCATTAATTCCAACTATGCCTGCAGATTTACCCTTCTTCAACTTTCTCACTCTACTAATTACCTACTCTCCAAAATACCTTTTTCTTCTTGTACCATCAAACCCACACAAATTCATTATCACCTCTTCATTATGTTATGCAGGTTTTCGAAGTGTTCCCTCCACTTTCCTTACATCCATTTATAAGAACATAAAATAAAAAAGCAAATTATATATAAACAGGGTGAATTAAAAGTCGCCCACCATAGGGATATATATTCAAAAATCAGTTTGAAATGTTCTCCTAAACTTGTGAACACCGTTCAATTCTTGTAAGGCACGATTCTCGAGTACATTGGGGCATCTCGATAGTAATGTTATTGCTTTCCTTCGTAATCCTATCTTTGAGTTATTAAATATTCCTTTGGAGAGTCTGGAATAAAAAAATATTTTAAATGACACCACAGGAAAAATATAAAACAAGTGTGATGTCCTGGTACCTTGGTTACCATTCAACAGGACTTCGTAGTCATTACAATTTGTTGGGAAACAAGAAAGTCACGCAAACTCAATGTAAAATGTGGTGGTGCAAAATATGTCGAGTCATTCTTATGGTGAGAAAGCTTCGACTTACAACTCTGTGTGAGGATGCAAATTTAAACTTTCAACCGTGCTAATATAGTAAAGTAATTTTTAAAAGTTTAACGTTAAATACCATACAATTTAGGAAACTAATGATTAAAATACCAAAAACTATTGATATTTAAATATAGGTAGAATGAAGAAATAAGGAAACTATTTATTAACCGTTCTATAATGAAGATTTTATGTTGTTTCGTCCTCATGAAAATGAATTTGAACGGAAATTGTATCCCTTTATGCCAAATAAATTGAGAAAAAGAACTTGAGATAACTTGGTTTGGATATGATGATAAATCTAAGAGCAACTAAGAAAGGTAGTGACGTGCAGCAAGCAATGATTTAGAATAGAGTTCAGACATTTATATTACATTTGGAAGAATATATCATCAATGTGATATTAAATGACTATCAAAAGGTTAACAATGACTTATATATTCACTTTAGCGTTACTGTCAATTTGGCGAGATGATATTAACATTTATAGTGCCTCACAACAAACGCTTCAAAAGTTCAAAAATTCTATTTCGTAAGCCGCAATTGAATATTATAATCAACATGTAATGTAAATTTTTTCTTAGTATTTAGTGACTTCACATCAACACAAGCATACTATACAGTAATCAATCGCTGGTATAGTAAATAGACATAGAGACTACAAAGATAAGATTAAGTCATGAATGTATGTAGAAAAATTTGCGAAACTCACTGGTGCCAAACGGCATGAATCGTTTATTATTTTTTAAAGAGATCTATTATCTTGTATATATCTACTATATAGCACACAATAGTAATACATGTGTGAAATTTGGTAGAGTCATCGTGAGGGATATACAGAGTAAGGGACAGACCCAACAATGGTCTTGGACTTGCATTTTCCGAGTAACACACGCATGGAACCTTACCTAGTCATCACATAGATCCATTTTTATATTCATTTTTGGATTATATGATCTAAGAGTATCAGTCATTAGGGGAGAGTGGATATTTTAAATCGAATCTTAAAGGCTTGCATCATTCGTGGGAATGTGATTTAAGTAGGAGGGTGAGTCTACTACTGACGAAAAGGTTATGTGCCATAAATAAAGGTCTCCCCATACTCTGCCATGCCATACATAGAAAGGTTTCATCACACACGAAGCATGCCAGAAATATCACTACTTGCTTTGAGAACTACAATTTTGTGGGTTTGCGTAGCTAGCTACGCGCGAGAATTCATTCAGAATTGAAAGTAGCATGACATGAAAAATCAACCAGGGTTGGTCTTTTATGCCTGATAAGAAAAACCCTAATTTCTGGAATGAATACCATATACACGATCAATTTTGGCATGGCTAGCCCAACTTTGTGCCTGGCCTGACCGCTTATGAGAATATTAAAGGCCAAACACATCAGTCGGAAGATAAAGATTTTATTTTCAATGAAATAATTTCTCTCTTCAAATTATAACTTTCTCATACGACAATGTAGAAGCTCGCTGAAGTGCAGGAAACTGAATTAAAAGGTTCAACAAGTTAACATGTTAAAATAATATAGGGTAATATGATAGTATCTCTTAATTTTATTTTCTTAAAAACAATAAAACCCAAAGATACAAAAGCGTCAACACACATGGTATGCTCATCAAACAAACATCGCATGACATTTAAAATAGATTCTCTTTAAAGGGACTACCGCTCAAGGAACTGTTACATAAGTATTAATAAAAATACCCCTTTCTGATAAGCCCATTTCAATCCCAGCAGGGTGATTAACTAGCAGAGGGGGTATTTTTATTAATATTTATTAACACTTGGCGCAAAGTGGAGTAGAAGGTGACGCAGATTGACCCTTATTCTATAAAATATGATGCCCCCGACGGGTTCTGTCTGAGTTTTCTTTCAGCCTTTTGATGTGCCTGCTTTGACCCTCCGCCCGAGTGTGGACGGGAGAGAACGTGGCTTGTCCTGTAGGTGGATGCTTTACTTCAGCACAGGAGATTTGACGCTGCTTCTTTAGTCCATTGTGGCGTAGTGGTTAAGCACAATATAAACGTTCCTCTGCTAGGGACAAGGTTCAACCCAGCAGGGTATTTTTAATAAATATATATATAGTATAAAGAGCTTATATAAATATATATATATATATATATAATATATAATATATATATATATATATTATTATATACTATATAAGTATATATTTATATATAGT
This sequence comes from Trachelipus rathkii, assembly GCA_015478945.1. NCBI lineage: Eukaryota > Metazoa > Arthropoda > Malacostraca > Isopoda > Trachelipodidae > Trachelipus > Trachelipus rathkii. Next base: position 9,507 of record JABUQX010038166.1, read on the forward strand.
ATATATAATATTGTATATTATATAATATTATATATATATTATTATATTATATATATATTATAATTATATATATATTATATATATATATATATAATTTCTATATATAATATATATAATATATAACTATTTATATATTAATTATTATGTATAATATATTTTATATATTATAATAATAATAGATATTGATATATATATAATATATATATAGTATATATATAAATATTTATATAATTATATATATATATATATATTATATATATTTATATATATATATATATAATATTTATATATATATATAATAGAGATGTAAAAAAAGTATTATATAACATAAATAAAGATAGAGATTAGAGTATATATATATATTATATATTATCTATATATATATATATATATATATATATATATATAAAGAGGGTGGTATCAAGGAACCACCAGTTAAATTTAGAGGAGGAGGGTGTAAATTGCCAGCAAAGAAGAGAATTTGGAAACAGTCAGCAAATTGTTCCCAACGACAGATGAAAGTCAAAAGTTTATAAGGATTACTGAGACGCGGGGAAGAGTGAAGTGTAGATAGATACCCGATGAATAATTATAATCCTTAATGAAATAGTTTAAAGATTCCGTAGAGACTTGAAATTTAAGTTGTTATTGATATTTAAAGTATTGCTAGTTTATAATATTTATGTTGTGATTTTAGTACTTATTGATATATTTATATATGTGCTCATGTTGCACTAGTTATAATTATTTTAATTGTCGTGGGCATAAACTTGGGGAGCGTTTTTTTGGACTTTATTAACAACCCTAATGTGAAGAACCAGTTACAGTGCTGATGGTTAAAGTTCAGGAGTGTGGAATCTAACAGTGGAAAGCCAATGGGAAGGATCAGCTGGTAGTCTGGACGTCTCGACCGAGAATAGAAATTGCTCCAGCAAGTGACAACTGACTGATAATGAAACTCCTGGTGGCCGGATTGGACGGTGTCTCTTCACCCAGAGGACGTGCGCTGGTGTGGAAAGAGCTCGTGTTCTTGCAAAACGCAAAATAAGGCGAAATTGTATGTCCTTATGAGTCTCCTGGCGTAGATTAATATGTCTTTTTTGTAACTCTTTTTCATATATTTTTATAATATGATACTGACAATAAATTTGAGTGCTCATGACACAGTTCGTCAAGGAATATTTTTACACTGACAACTGGTATTATGTTTAATATGCTCTAGAGAATTTCATTTTGTACATTGTCTATTATCTTTAATTAACTCACTCACACAAAACGTTAAAAAATGACTCATGGGTTAAAGTTATTTAAGGTCTACGCATTTTATTAGTTAGTTAAAAGAAAAGATCAAAATCTATTTAACGATAAATGAACTAAGCTCTTATTCATTTCAATAGCAGTTTTAATACTCCACACCAGTTGCTTTGCAAATTTACTAAATAAAGTTTTCTTACAGTCTATATGCGGTCTGCCTATATTCGTAACTCTATATAACATATTTCAACTTGGTGTGCTCTTAACGCTCTCCTAGATATGTATTAGAATCTCACGGACGGCAGATATAACTGTTACAAGTGAGTTTATAATATATTTTTCGTTTATGATTTAGGGTTCATCGTATGATGTATAAATGAACTAGGATCTTCATTTATGTTGATTTTTATAAGTATATGAAGAGTTAAGTTAACACGCAAGTTCTGACTTTGATGTTATTTTTTAATAGAAGTTTATTTATGTAGCTTTATTCATCTCTTCGATTGACTATATTCATCTAACACCGTTCTTAATATGAAATAAATTGTAAATGTTAGGTCCTCATAATTACACGATATTTCTATAACTCTGTGATGCTGTGTTGATGTTATCAATAGGTTTTGTAAATTGACGTCTAAGTAGTATATAATATACTCAGATATTGATATCAGATACTATTTTATATGATATTTTTATTTAAGTTGTTATTTGGGAATTGCAGGGAAAATAAATGGTGTTACTTTTAAGGGTGAGGGGAGCAACACACTCCTTCGCCGTTTCGCTTGTTTCGATCCTGTATCTTTTGATATCATTCAATACACTGATTGTGAGGGATATCACGCATAATGAGAGTGCGTGGACATTGTGAGGTATTATATTGTATGACGGCATAAAGATATGACAGAAAATAGATATAGTAATTTAAAATCAAAAGATAAAGTGAGTGGGTAAAATAACGAAAATAAGATAGATGAGTAAATCCATAGTTATGAATAAAACTCATACTTCTCCACTCTATAATTTCATAACTCTACTAATTTTTTTAAGTTACGTTCACAGAGTGGCTAATTCCGCATTATAATTGTTACTCATTAGATTGCAAAATTTTAACTTATTGAATGAAGTTAAATGATTATATGTATATATATATATATATATATATATATATATATATATATATATATATATATATATATATATATATATATATATATATATATATATATATATTTTTTTAATTGATATATATATAATTTTATTTAAATTTATTTTGATATATATTATATTATAGAGAAATACTTTATATATATAATATAAATAAAATATAAATAAATTAATATATACATTATATATTATATATATATATATATATATATATATGAATTTATAGTTTTTGCTTGTGCTGTGAAGACGTTTGTGTTTGTTCTCCCCAGTGTTTCTTTTATTATGTTAATATAAGTTTTTAAATAGTGTCTCTCAAGTTTTAATTTAAATGTCTTTGGTGCAGTGTTGGTATTTTTTTGTTTTAATTTTTATTTATTTGGGAAGTGTTTTAGTGCTTACTATTTCTAAATTATGAGGATTTACGCGGAAACTCTTGGCGTCCTAAATTTTAAGTTAAGTTTTAGTTTGATTTTTAAATTTTTTAAACATTATTAGATATATTATAGGGTTTTAGCTTATGTGTTCGTTTTAATTAGTATTGGTTGATATAAAGTTTATTTTTAGGTTTAAATAAAA
>JABUQX010038166.1:20000-28548 GCA_015478945.1 Trachelipus rathkii
AGTGTATTAAATATAATATTTTCCTATCGCCCCTCAACATCTATTATGTACCATAAAGGTTAATCTCGTGGAAAAAAATATCTTTTGGATTTCAGACATCCATTTCCGGTTCGTGCTGGTCGATAAAGGAATTCTTACTCGTTTATCATAGTATCTTCATTCATATTCCTACTCTATACTATACCATATATATATATACTACCATGTAATATAATACCTCACCTTTATTAGGGTACTCATATTTTCCATTATCTATTATATCACTAATATATACCACTATTACTATTATACTAACTACTATATATATAGTACTATAAAATGGTTTTCTTTAAAAATGCAATTTATGTTTAACATGAGCGAGGTTCTCACAATGCTTATACAATTTAAATGATTTGTTCCCGCCATTAAAAACAAATTATTACGAGCAGCCGAAAGGGGCGTAATCTGAGAACCTGCGCTGCGCATCATACGATGTTAAACTAATAGGATTTTTTTTACTTTGTAATTTATATATATTTCCTTTTTAGTTTAAATGCGAAACCTTCTTTATATTATTTTACTGTATTTCAGATAAGATTGTTGGACGCATATGTGTTGTCAATACGAAGTACATCGTTTGAGCAATATATATCCCCGCTTGTTTGCTTTATGCATTTCGAACTGGTAATTACAGAAGGATAAATGCTTTATTATAAATCCCCGAATTAACTTATATTTTATTTTTTATTAGCCTACAGCTTAGTTTCTCTTTTTAATGGTATATATATACTATTACTATATATATATATATATCTTATATATTATATAATATAGTACTATATTATTATATATTATACTATATGTGGATTACTTATTTTTGGGAATCATATGAATAACTTCTTAGTTGACTACATAACGCTGTTTGACTTCTGGCCTCTTAACACTCTTCCGTCGAATTTATTGATACGCTCCGCAAGTTTTTTATTTTATCACAGTGACCTGTAAAATAGTCGATGTTGATTGGCGTGAAATTTGGTGAATCCCTCTAAATTTTAAAATAGAGACCAAGACATATTCTTATGAGTATCCGACAACAGAAAATGTCAAAATTTTATTTGAGGGTTTAATTCGTTTTGATTATTATTATTGCATGATAATTATATGCCCAACAAATTTTTTGGAACATATCACGGAGTCCATGGACACAAATACAATTTCATAAAATTCTAAAATAAAATGTCCATATACAATAAAGAAAAATTGAAAAATCTTATGTGAAAATAACCAGTATAGACCAAATGAACTAAAAACATTATTATCCTGAAAAAATTGAGATAATTTTTTTCTGTTCATATACCGGTCATTTATTCTTTCTGTCCGCCTTTCTTTCCCTCAATTCATATTTATGCTTTGATCTGATGTATTAGAATTTGATAAACATTATTAAATATTACTATCGACTTTTTTTATTTGTGATACACATAATATATTGACTTTTTCAGGTATCAATACTTGTTTCTTGATATGTTCCATTGGAGATATATTGCTCGGTTGCCACCATAATATTGGAACTTTCAATTACCAAAAAAGATATAAATAATTAGAGATAGAGATTAATGCTCTATTAGTAGACGTTTTAGGCAAGTCCATGATGCCTTTAATTTTGCTGATGTAAATTCGTATTGAAAAATTAAGGATATTGTCTCTAATTTACACTATGGTTTGGAGACTTATTCATCAATATCCCCAAACAATACTGGATCATTCCCAAAATTTAGTAAAGAACATATTACAAATAAAACCACACTATATTTAAATGCCTGTACGCAGTATGAATTCTTTAACATCATTTGAATTTTGTTCTATTACCTGTAACAAATGGCATTTTTTCATCTCATATAAATATTATATATATTTTATATATACTTTATATATATATTTACTCATATATTAGTATACTATTATTATTAGTCTATGACTAATATATGCTAACTATCTATTATATATCAATCCATATAATATATTATACTATATACTACTTATATTATATATTATTATATATATATATATTATATATATATTATATATAATATCATATATATATTAATATATATATATAAACTTTGGCACCATTTTTAATATGTTTTCAGTGATATTATATAATTACGTGTAATAACTATATCATATTAGTATTATATATTATATTCTATAGGCCATTTTATACCCTATTATTATATTATAGTATATTAGTATATAGTAATGTATATATATTATATATAATATATATTATATTATATTATTATTCCCTATATATAATGTTACTCTATAATTATATATTTATACTATATTATATACTTATATATATTAGTAAATACATTAATATATATTATTATAACTATATATATATATATCTCATTAAATACTTCCTACTATATATCTATACTATACAGACTACAATATTACTTATATAAACTAATATATAGATCAGTATATATTGAATCTATAATTATACCACTCTCATTTACCTTATCACTCATTACTACCTACCTATACTAGTATATATAGTCTATATATATCATATTATACTATACGTAGTATACTATAAAGGCACATTTTTATAAGGTTTATAGTGAAAAGGTATATATATATATACTCTCGGTAGGTATATATATATATATATTATATATATCATTATACACTTATACCTATATATTGAGTATATTAGTATACTATATGTATATGCTTATACTTTACTATACTTTAGTACTAGTATATTTCTATATGACTATCATATATATTACTATCTATATATATATTACATTTTATACTTATATAATATATATATCTATATATTATATATACTTACATGTTTGATAGAATCTTATACCATTCAACATTAGAATTTGAATGACTCTGCAGCCCTGCTTTCAATGCGAAATTTCTTAATAACTATCAACTTCATTTGATGATTATTATAATCCTATATTAAAACGATGAATACTGTCACGAGTTTGAAGGAAGTAAGCAAGTCGAACACGTTTTTATTCTCTCTGATCGCGCAGCGTCCAATTTTAGGCTAATCTAAATTAAATTATAAAGATTGGAATATTATAATTCACGGTTCTCTCAACTGACACGCTCCCGCTCTGTTTGTCAATCCGAGGAACCGGGTTCGTTATCAATCTCGTCTTATCTCAACTTTCAGAATTCACAGACAACTTTACTTACTTATGTCGAATGACAGAACCTCTTACCAGTGAAATTTGGAAATGCGTTCATCTCTTCCCTATTCGAGAATAAAATAAAAAGAGGATGTCGGTGTTTTTAGTATTTTAATGTACGATCGTTTATAAGCGGAAAATTAGCTGGATGAATAATGGTACCTCTACAATAGAAATATGTTCTATTAACTGAAACTCGGAGAAAGAAACGAACAGATTCCGAGTCATAATAGACCTTCTATGGTACAATGTACTCTTATTTTATAACTTCAATTTGTTTTGGTTTGTTTGTTTTTTTATATTATTGTTTTTTTTATTTTGAATATTGGAAAACATCGTGGCCAATAGATTAAGGGTCTAGGATGCAAATGAAGATTCATTCAAAGATTGTATTACTGACAATACTATAATTAAATTTGGATTCAGATTCCCAAGGTATAGTCCTACAATAAATGAGACCTGATTCAACTCCAATTATATTTATTAAATTATTATATTTAGTGTTAATTGCCTACACTAGAGACTTCATTATTATATATATATATATCTACATATATATATATTATATCTCAGTATATATATATATGGATAATAGTATATATTATATATTATATATATATTTATAATATATTATATATTCGTATGAGCTACCGTATTATATATAGTATTCTTAAATGGAAGACATAAATCTATGGAATAGGCCAAAATGTCTTCTGATCGCGAATCGAACGACTGCACTTTGTAAACGAGAGACGAAGAATCCCTTGACGTTAACCATTCGATCCACCCCGACGAAAACTAAAACACTCTTCGTTTTAAACCATCATACAAGCCTCGATAAACCTATTCTGAACTAAGTCAACGACTTCACGTCTCGTAAACTAGAAAAGATAAACAAATAGAAAAGGGGTGTTCTCACCTTAGCAACTCTGTAATTAATGCTTGATCTGCTTCATTAATAAAGTTTGATATTATCAGGAATACTTATCTGAATTTTTCATATAATGACAATGTTATGTACTTTTTTAAGGATAAACTATGAGTAATCAAGGAACCGCATGTTGGACCATAGTTGTAGTGGAAAGCAGGCAAACATTCAAGAAGTATATATATCATATCAATCATATCTATCGTAGGCTACCGTAATCAGTATATATATATATATATATATATATTTTATAATATGGGTATATATACTCTATAACTAATAGTTATATCTACTTAATGGGATCTATTATGCAAATGCGAAAGTGGTATTTCTATATATAGAATATATTTATACTACTCGTATATATATATATTATATTTATAGACATATTATATTCATATATACTTATAGTATCTCCTTATATTCAACTGATTTACTTATATATCCTATATATACTTGCGAGCGCTATTAAATATATATACAGTGGCGTATTCAGGGGGGGGCCAAGGGGGCCATGGCCCCCCCCGAAAGTTCTCTTAGACACTACGCATTTTTTAAGTATCCATATCGTCTTATAACATGAGAAATGCAGCGGTTAATAATTATATATATATATAATTATATATTATGATACTATCTCTATATATACCTACCTATTTTACATTATATATACTAGCTACATAGTATATATATATAATAGTATTATGTATACCGTACTATAGGCGCATGTGACACCAATTTTTGTCGGCCGCCCCCCGAAAACTCTGGATACGCTCAGCTAGTATTATTAAGTTATCACTAATCACCCGATATGATTATGCACTACGTCCTATACTACCCTCAAGTAACGACTAATATATCTACTATACCCCGCTAGTATTATATTACCCTATATTATAGTATAATATCATATATATACTGTTATGACGCAATTGTTGCAAATTAACCTTAAAAATAAAAAACAATTATTTTTATTTTAAGGAATTTCGGTCTGTTAAGCGCCCCAGCAATATGTAAAAGAATGAGAGCTTTTTTAAATAAAAACTTGGTGGATCTTCCAACTTGTGGCTACTATGTTCAAACTTCACAATAAAACGGTAAAATGTAAAGAGAGAAAAACATGTTCTTAGGGAGTCGACGTTGTTAGAGCACTACTAATTGCTCTTCCTTTTCTTTCTGCTGTGGGATAATACCAATTCCTTTCTGGAAAATGATGGAATATTACTCGAAAATTAATTGTACGTTGAGGACTCATACGACCTGAATTCCTAAAGCAAATGGGACTTGTTCTGCAAATTTCATAAAAACACTTAACATCTGTACATATGAACTTCTATTTTTTATGATACCGTATAGTAATATGATCGGTAAAGTATAATTGAAGTTTATAAATCACCAACAGAAAAATTCATCATATATTATATATATATTAGTATTATAATCATATATGTATAGTATCTACTAGTATACACTATAGTACCGCTATATATAGCAGAGTAGTATATATATATATATATACGCCATTTATATACGTAAAGAAACTTATCGTAAATATATATATATATATATAGGGTAGAATGTATAGGTAGTCACTTATATTACGGGCTAGGGGGCTAGGTGGAGTATATAAGTAGGTATACGCGCTAGCTATATATATAGTATTATATAGTAATATATATATAGGTAGCCCCGGTGCTAGGCTTATATATATTATATATATATATATTAATATATATTATATGATTATATATATATATTATATAATATAATTTATTAGAAATTTATATATAATATGAACGCTCTCTTTGGTAAGCTATTGCATTACATATTCTTGTAGGAGGGAAATTATCTATATATATACATATATAGTGGATTAACAGATGTTTACAAGAACCTATAATATTAAAATTCCATTATATATAAGGCTATCCTAGCCGTTCAGCCGTATAATTATATATAGGGTATATACTACTCCTACTAGGTGATACTAGGCTATAACTTGGGCGGCCGTAGCGTGATATTATTAGTATACCTATGTATCATATTTAGTGTTTTCTGGCTTTCACCTAGATATAGTATACGCGTATGTAGTACTGATAGTGTGATCATAGGCTATATAATAGTTACTATATAAGGCTATACGTCTATATGCTATATTATATAGTAGTTCTATATTTATTTGGGTATCTACTATAACTATATACTATTTATAGGTGTATCTGAGTAACGCTATAGCGGTTATTAGGTCGGTCACAGTTACTGCTCACTATTAGCTAGCGTGATACTATTACGTATAGTAGTATAGGTACGCAGGGCGGGTTAGTATCTTATATAGCGGGTAGTTATACTGAATGTGAGGTGTAGAGCTTAGCCTAAGCGCCACTATATATATATATATTACCGTTGTACATCTTCTTTTATGTTTTCTATCATTTGCCGGGCATCATTTTTCTTAATTTTGCAACCCCAAATCTCTGCGATTTATTGCTAAAGTTCATTTTTGGGTCTGGAGGAACTTCTCACCTTCTTATCACGAAGAAAATTAATGATCGATCTTAACTGGAGAGAGAGAGAGAGAGAAAAAAAAAAAAGAATGCTAAATTAGCATATTCGGTTTGAAGGAAGTAAAACAATAAACAAGTTTAGCATCTGATTAGAGCACTGCCAATTTTCGGCTAATAAATTAAATTATAAGAGATTTGATATTCCTAATTACGGTGCTCTCAAACTACGCTCTACGCTCGTCGTATATTCGAAACGGGTTCGTTATCAACTCCGTTTACTCAATTTCAAATTAGAGACAAAATTTACTTATATGTGAATAAGAGATTTAATGAATTTGAGAATGCAGTTATCTCCTTCCTATTTGAGATGGAAAAAAAAAGAGGTTCGGTGTGTATAGATTCATAATGTAGATCTTAATAAGGGAAAATTTAGTGGCTGAAAGTGGTCCTTAAAAGAGAAAAAAATTGTTATTAAAACGGAACTCGAGGAAAGGTAAAATAATTACCAGCATAATACACAATGATACCAGTATTCTTACTGTATCTTCACAAATTTTCAGTTTCTTCCATACAAAATTAAACAAATTAAACTGGGAACTATTTTAGATCACCAAAGCAAACAACCATTTTAATAGAAAAATATAAAAAGATTTTTCGCCAAAAGAAAACGGACAAAATTGAAGCTAATTCGCGAAACTAATTGGGTAGAATACCAACAATAGATATTTACAATTTTAAGAAGTTTTTAAATTGGTTATTGAACCTTCAAAGGAGCTTCAGATAAATCAAAATATTGACACTTCTTAATATAGTATTATCTTATAGTATACTATATACCTATTTAACCTATATTCATATATCATTTTATTTATATCATTAAAACTATATGATAATAATGTATAACATGTATTATATCATTATTATAATGTTTATATTTGCTTAATAAATCCTCCGCACTGAGACGTAATATATTATATTATTTATATATACATACTTTACTATTTACTATATATATATATATTATATACTATAGCTACCCCCCTATTCCTACTATACTTCTATAACTATATATATATATATATATATATAAAATGAAGACATTATGGGAAAGCAAAGAAAGTGTCGCCGCCGGGATTCGAAAGGACGCATTTTGTAAACGAAAAAGAAATTTCATCGTCTTAACCATTCGGCCACCCAACGAAATCAAAACCTTTTGTTTCAAACCATACTTACAAGCCTCATAAACCCTATTGAAACTATATCAACGATTTCACGGTATACTGAAAATAGGCAAAATAAAAAAAGGTGTTACTCTCGAAATCTTATAATATGCTCTGATATTTCATTAGTAATTTGATAAACAGGTAAACAATTATCGAATTTTTCATAAATGACAAAATGTTTGTACTTTTTTAAGGTAAATATTGTTTCTTTCCAAATATTTGCACAATATTTTCTTTATTACTTTTAGAACATATATATATATATATATATACTATATACTAAAATTTTATAGTTATATTTATTATATATATATAAATATATATATTTTATATATATATATATTATATACTAACTATTATTTATTACTATTATATATAATTATATACTATATGTATATATATACTTTATATTTCTATTTCTATATTATTTATTATCATTTACTATTACTAAAAATGAATGTTTATCTATAAAATAATCATTCTCGTACTTATAATATTCTAGCTCTACCATATTATACTACTATTATACTATATTACACTATACTACGCCCTTTACTCTACTACTACGCTATCCTTTATAAACTTAACCAAGAGCACTCCAAATATATTGTTATTACCTCTATATTTTTATAGCCTTTATCCCTCCCGACATCCTTATATACACAATTGTTTGCAATTACTTAAATAAATTTT
>JABUQX010038167.1:0-30266 GCA_015478945.1 Trachelipus rathkii
AAAAGAGAGAGATTATGTTCAATTTGCTTTATTGCTATGCTGTTCATCCATGGAGACGAAGGTTTGTGGTCAAAAATTTTTTGATGGAAAAGTCTTTAATGAAATTACGTGTTGTAAGCCGTAAGGTGAGTTAAAACAACATACAACAAGCAATTACGCATCTGTCAGGTACCCAGCCTGACCCTACCGACGGTCCTACTACTTCTAGACGCTGGTACCTATGCTGTAACTTCCTTTCTCGCTACATCTGAGGTCCTTTGCAATTTCACCGAGTTCGTCGACCAGCAAACCACGAACACTCGCCAGGTGTCCAACGGCCCATGGCAATCCGTAAAGGGTGCCCCCCGTAACAGTTCGTACTCATTTCGTGTTACTCATACGCTGCACCCCCTCCAGGAATGTCAGCAGACATGTCATTCCCGATGTATACATACTGCGATCACTACGTCCAAAACTCTTACTGAGCACAAAACCATTCTTCTCAGTAGGGGACTTGAAAAAGTCCTAGGAGTTGAAGACCCTCCAGTCACCTTGATGAGGAATGGGTCCATTCTCGTAAAAGCTGCTAACCAAAATCAAAGTTCCATTCTGTCATCCTTAACGTCTCTTGCAAATATTCCTCTATTTCTACTCCTGATGAAAAAAGAACATCTAAAGGCATTATTTATTGTCTATGCAGAGAGACGGAAGACCATGCTGTCATTTTGGAAGTAACTCCAACAGAAAGAGATTTTCGCGTTACATAACATTTAAATAGATTTCGCCGCTTGCCGGGAACTCCTGGACAGAACCAATGCACCGTTTTACTGCTGCCTTTTTGAATAACCCCTTATCCACCTATCAAAGGGATTCAAAATACGCGTTTCACGAAGTTTCACAGTGTTCACACGTTTTATCCCTCGACCCAGACGTTGCCTCAAATGTCAACGTTTGGTCATCCCCGGAAATACTGTAGGGGACAGGAATGACATATGCCCAATCTGCCGAGAATTATTTCACACACTCCATGTAAAAATACCCCTAACTGCAGAAGCTGTAAAGGACCCCCACAGTGCTTCCTCTTTCAAAATGCCCGTCTTACCTGTTGGAACAGGAGGTTTTGGAATGATGTACCATACATAAATTGAGCAGGAGAGATGCCATACGCCAGCTCAATGAAAAATATCAGACAAATAAAATCAAATCTTTACGGTCCACAATAACAGCTGCCCCCACGCTTCCGCGTGTTAATCCGCCAACACAACCCTACCTAATAGAGATCGTCCTCTCTTAAGATTCCGTTGAAACTCCAGGCTAAGGTACTGGCAGCAGTTTGACCTGTAACTGCCGCACGACTATAACTTCTCAAAGAGTACAAGCAGCCGCTTGATTCAATCTCCCGTCCAAAAAGCCATCAAAGCAAGCCCTATCCTGAATATTAACTCTCAAAAAGCTAGCAATGAAACTAAGCTAGGGCTCATCCATATACAAAAGTTTGGGAAAACAGCTCCCTGCAAAGACAGCACCTGGTCCCATAGCTCACCCAAATTGTTCCAAACTTAGGCAAGAGGGACGGTCTCTTTGTCCCTTGATTATTTCGCCTCCCACTATTACTAAAACTCCTGGTAAAGATGTTTCAAAAACACACGAGAAAAGAATTAGTCGCCAAGTTAAAGATTGTTGTTAAATTATAGAGCAACCGAATTTTCAAACAAAAACACTGTAACCCCCAGGTGAGGATTTTGTAAAAAATGCAGCACTTCAGAAGAGAGCGCTTCGCCATAACTCGGTACTTTGAGTGACAAATGCACAAGGGTCTGTCAAAAGACGTACCCAAACTCAATTCCCAAGCTAAATGAACAACTCACCCGAACCAACCATCTAATAGTCTTAACAAGACAGTTTTTAGTTCTTCTGAATTTGCTTTCCTATAAACTCTTCTCCGAGTTTTCCTTTAACAGGCTCTCTCTAAGGGATCTAAATACCTCTAGAAAGATGAATTGGATAACGCTGGCCCAAAATTGGAACGTTTGAGTGCGATGACGTCCAGTCTTCTTTCTAATTGATTGCTCCTGCACTTCCGAGAAAGGTGAATGAAAACTGTTTATAACGTAAACTTGAATTGACGCTTTAGAGCGTCTGGGGTCAGTTGGAAACCAACGATTACTTCGTCAGAGGTCCCATTCTCCAAGTCAACTGGACCAATTTCCCATAAATCACCCGCATGATTGGTACTGGAAAGATTCTCGAGAAATCAGACCTTGCCAATGTCAAGTCGAATCCTCGGCATGTCATTGTGGTGAAATCGATGTTTGCGAACCCCCAACACATTCTCAAAAAGGCAATACCCTTCCGGTTACATCTCCTTCCCCAATTTGTCCATGGAAACAACTCTATGTCCCTGCCACATTTCTGAATCTGCTTGCCAAGCGGATTCTGATACTGCTTCAGCAGGGACCATAAATAGTGAGGAGCATTACGAATGCTGCTTGCTATTGACCAACCAAACCCCATAACAAGTTTGATTCGGTTGAATTCAACTTATCTCGTCTCGCATTCATGGTGAGGCTCTTTCACCAAATACATTGAAAACTCCTCCTAAAAAGATGTCATAGCAACACTAAAAATCTTTTGGTGTATGACTGCCGGCTTTTCGCCGCCAGGTTTTGTTCCCCCTCCTCGCCGAGACCCACGTCTCAAGCCTTCGCGTCTGCAATGCTGAACCCACCTCTAACATTACCCCCAGGCACATAGAGACAATTGTCCGCTCTAATAGACCAACGCATCAATAATATTTATAAGACTCACGCATACTATTGTTCCTTCAATGGAATTGTCCGTGAGCTGATTACTTCCAATTTCAAAGAACTTGTTCAACTAATAGAACATATGTACAAGCCAAAAAAGTGTTTTAAAGAGAGACAACTAAAATGGGTTTTTTGCCAGGAAACTTCGACTTTGTCATCGGTGACTTTTCTTTCAACCGATGCTGAATAGTAATCGCCGGGTTAGACTTCTATAGGAAAGAGGTGACAATGAGTGGGGGGGGCAAGAATACTCACTTCACAAAATCCTGTCCCCTATTCCCAGTCCCTCTCCAAACCACTTCATGCAGGAGCGGCAAGAATTCACCGTTCGTCCATCGGACATTACGGTATACTTTGTGTCTGCTAATCTAGGCTTGAGGGTGCAGAAGTAGTGAATTGTACTAAAGGTCGATCTTAGCTTGAATGCTTTTTAAACAGCTCCCTACTGCGGTTGTTATACTAGGAGACTTCAACGCTCCGCAATCCCCTTATGGGGGGTGACTCTGTCACTTCATCTAAGTCCAAGATCTTAATGATCTTCCTAACCCCTTTTCGCTCGTGGGATGTGGCCTTAACACAGACTCCCACCTAGTGAACGTTTAGATACCACAACTTCGTGGTCTTTGGTGTTGGATGTTTTCGCTGTTTGCTCCCATTTCCCTTATGGATATTCTTAGCCTGGTCCCGCTTTGATTTATTTATTCGCAGCGATCATACCCTATGCATTAAAGGTGAGCTTTGTTTCCAGCCAATGCAAAAAAGTCCAACGTCCAGCCTGGCGTTATGATCGAGGCGGAGTGGGCTGCCTTTTTATCAGGCGACAAGGCTATCCCTCTTTTGCTCTCCCTGTTCAAGATAAACGATTTACGACGGTGTTGATGATGCCTTTTGCTTTTCTCAGAAAGTAGTAATCCTCAGGCAGCGGAAGCTTGGCAATCCACGCAGTCCTTCCTCAGTGCAGCTTGCGATGGCAACGGCCTTTGGTGGTCCCAAGGAGTGCGCAGCCAACAACGCGATAGAAGGAGAACTGCGTACAGGCAATACAAAAAGACCCGTACCACGCCAAACATGATTAAGTTTTTAAAGCAGCCGCAGCTGAGATCTCGACGAATTAATTCGTCAAAAGCGGGTAAACAAGTAGTTTTCGAACCTTACATATTCGGATGTTAACTCCACAACTCCCCCTTCCTTTAGTGTGGAAACGTTACACAGAAAATGAATCTTGCATGGGCTCCATATGAGCTCGCTCATACATCCACATGTCCTCCGTTAAAAATGGGCCTTGAAATAACTGATTACGATTTTCCGCTCCGGTGGTGGTAATCGGATGCGTTAGGGTTATGCTTTGCTAAGCCATTCGGAGTTCATTCCGCTATATCGTGAAACCTTTCAAAAACTGGAGAAACTGACACAGCATCTACCAGATCTTTTCAAGCAGCGAAAAGGGGGAAGATCATACATACAACCGTCTTGTTTTACACTTTGCAGAGTATCAAACTGCATTGGCAAATAGCAAAGCGGTCGCCCTTGCGTCCAGCATGGATTTCGTACATCAATGCTCGGTCATATACCATGCCTTCGGCATCAGCATTTTTGCTGGATTTATATAACACGAATCTGGATCGAATCTTCTTTTCGCATTCTATTTGGACCTACAGCTTTGTAATTTCCTCATTCCAAACCTGGAAAACGATCGATAGTTGGCAGAGCAATTCCAAAGCCCCAATTTGCGCTGACAAGCTGTTGCACTCTGTAAAGTTCATGAGAAAATTGAGTGTTCTGGCTTGGCTTAGCTCCCTGTTCTGGAGAAGCCGTCAAGGGCTTTTCAAACTCCAATTTTGGTTTCCGCAAATCGTTCGACTGCGGACCCCGTTGGTAAAAACTAGACATGACATCCGGGAAGCCCTTTCTCACTGGTGGGATGGTTTCTTGGTGGTGCTTTTTTTGACCTTTAAAAATGCTTTACGACACAACGTTGAGGAACTGGGGATTCTCCTGTAAAACCTCCATTCGCATTGAGGTTTCGCCGGACGAACTGTTTCCTCTTTTTATCAAACATGCCTTTTGGTCATACAAGTATCGTGACCAGGGTTCGGTGCTCTTCTATTCTGTCACGACCACTTTACTCTGGATGAAGGCGTTCCGAAGGGTAGTGTTCTAAGTGTACTTACTACTATTTGCTCGGATTTAATGATATTGGTTTACCTCCTATTTTCCAGGCGACACTGTCCAATTTTTCTCTGTTATGTCGATGACCTAAGCATTATAGCATGAGTCCGGTGCCAGGGCTTGCCCTTATTCGAACGCCCAACGTTCAAACTAGCTTTGAAATGATTCCACCAATGGGCTAGTCTCCCATGTTCTTCCATTTTTCTCCAACAAAACCTCAGCAGTGTTTTTAAAGGTAAAAAAGGGACGTCGAAGAACTTACCACGCTTCTTCCAGCGAACGCTAGACCTCTATATGGTTCGCCGCTGATTTCCTGTTTACTTCAAAGGTTAATCTCCTAGGACTCCATTCTAATGATGACTATTAACCATATGTCCCACATATCAACCACCTAAAAACAACTTGTAATCGCGCGCTTGACGTATTACGTCATCTCGCCGTCAAATCTGTGGGGGCGCTGATCACTAAGTCCCTGTTTAACTCGTCTATATACGCCCTAGGTTCCGATCGAAGCGTTGACTATGGCTGTGTAGTTTTATATGGTGCAGGCCTCCCCTACTTGCTGACTCCATCTGTTGATCCCATACAAACGAGGCGATCCGTATCTCCAACGGAAGCCTTCCGATCGTCTCCCCGGGTAAGCTTGAAGTTGAAGCCAATGTGATGCCAGACTCTCTCTTCAAAAGAAGGAAGTAGCATCAAATGTGTACATGAAGTTAGTCTTCGGTTTTCAAGCCAATACCGTCTGCCTGAACACCGAATTCTCAGGAGGTGGCCTCAGAATCCTAAGTTACTGGCGCATTTTGCGAACACGGTAGTCATAAATCCTTAATTTCCTTAATATTCGCTTTACAAAGGTGCTTGCCTTTCTCCGATACGTAACTGAAGGATTCTACACCTTGGTTAGTTCCCCGCTCCCACATTTTGCTTTGCTGCTGTGACCTCTCCTTCCAAATCAAGCCTTCGTCTGGCCTTGTTAAAGGCAATCATTCCGGTCTCATTCCAACAGTTTGCAATGTTGAGTTTACTCCAGTATTTACTGGCTGGGTTCTAAAACCGGGAACAGTGTGGGGCGCATCTGCTGTCCTTACCTGGTCGCAAAAAACGCTTTCGCCATCCGCCTCGTGTCCCCTTCTATGCATTTCAATTTGGTGCACAACAGAAACGTTAATGGCTATACATGCATTGCGCTTTCTTCGGAATTCTAATCCTTAACCCAAGAATCAATCTTGATGTTCATTGTTGATTCAGATTCGCTCCAAGTGCTACAAGGCGCTTAAAACCACTTATTCTAAAAACACAATGGTATCTCTGTACAGCAATTTCTTCGGGCTGCTGCCAGTTCCCGTTAGGAAAACAAAATCATTTTATGCTTGACCCACTTCATGTAGGGGTAACTGGCAATGAAATTCGCTGACAGAGAGGCGAAAATGGCCACCACTCCCTCATTTCGGAAGAATGTTCCAACGGTACCTCCCGCGGATGCCCATTCGAACAGGCTACGCTCCCATGCAGACCGTTAGTTACTATCCTGCTCTCGCGAGCTAAGGTTTCGATCTTATTGGGCAAGAAGCGCTGGACGAAATGGATCAGAGCGGAGCGAAATTAGAAATTATAAAGACGATCATCGGGGAAGTGGTCTTCCTTCCCACCGACGACAAACGCTTACACGAGGTGGATACTTCTGCAACGTCTCCGTATTGGCCACAACAATATCACTCACAGTCACTATATGTTACGGACCCCCCTCCCATTTGCAAATTTGTCGTCGGAGTCATACCCCGCAATCTGTTCCCCATATGTTCATTGATTGTTCCCAGCTGGACTGTATTCGCCGCCGTCCAATTTTTCCTACTTTACGATACATAAACACCTTCCAAAAAGATTATCCCATATCTTTTCCGAATCTTCCTTCCCACTTAAGTAGTAACTCTATTTTCTTGTTTCTACAAGAAGCTGAATGTTCTTCATAATATTTGATTTTGTTACGTAATACTAGGACTTTATTAATGCAAGGATGTACTTTTGTTTAGTTTTTTGTTATATTTTTAATTGACTGAATATCATTTCTTTGATTCAAGATCTTCCTTTTGATGTTTGAATCATGTATGTTCCAGGACCGCGCCCAGGGGTGTGTGATTGTTTTTTTTTTTTTCAAACCCAGTGTGGCCGCTTTGTGGGCCGTGGTGGGTCCTGTACAAGACTGACTCAAAAAAAAAAAAAAAAAATTCAAGAAAAAAAAAAAAAAAAAAAACATAAAAAAAAATATTAGTATATATATATATATAATATATATTATATATATATATATATACCTATATATATATATATATATATTATATATATATATATATATTAATATATATATTTATATATAATATAATATATAATCCCCCGCGCTGTCAATTTACGTTTGCAGTTGGTGGTTGGCTCTCTGGATACTGGTTGGGGGCGGGATATACTGCCCCTCAGTGTCCGTAGAGCGAAAATCGACTTTTTTTTTTATCTTTTTTTAACTTCCCACCGGCCTAAGTCCCTTCAATTAAATTGTATAGTATGTTGCCCCTCCCTTTTCCATCACAGCCCCCTGGGCATCCCGGTGCCTTTCCACATGGGTTTTCACAGTTTCACAAACCCACACTTTCCCTCCACCGTGGATGAGGAGTACAGTTGAAAAAAACCGGTCATTTTAACGCGGCTGCACCCTCCTGACCGGGCCGTCCAATTGTAAGGGAACCTGAGCCTGACTAACCACGTGGGGAGGGCTGTTCTGCAATTTTGTGTGTTAATCCTCAGGCTTTTGCGTGAAGACTATAGGTGCCGTGTGGTAAACGGGTGGGTCACCGACATAGAGTTCTGGGAGGATCTTTCCGAGGCCACATCCACAGCCCACCCTACGGGGAGGGGTCCGGGTGGTTGTGTGGGTCTCTGGACTGTGACCTTTCCTTCCTTATCTATTTCCTCCCTCCTTCCTTCCTTATCTCTTATACGCTTTTCCAGCCCATCCTGTTTTTACGTTTAATATGTCATTTGGCATTATTGTTATGCCTGTTTCATGGTGGACATGAGACGAAGTTTGTGGTGGTAAAAAATTTTAAATTCAGCTTCAATCTTATCCATACGGTTTGGTTCGCTAATTCCATCGCATAAATCAATGTAGAATTCACCTATTACTCTATCCTTTCGCGTCATCTGTATTGCCCGCGTGTTGTATTCTATTTTCCTTCCCACTTTGCCAAGTTGACATTGTTCACACGCGACGTCCTAAACATTTCCCCCCTCACCTTACCCCCCCCCCTTACCCCACTGACACCATCATGTCCCCCCGCGTCACTACTTTTATCATCCCATCACCCCTCCAGCCCGTTATCTTTTTGTTCATTACTCTACCTAAGTCTCACTTCTCATGTACCTTTGCTACCTTTACGCTATTCTAATCAGCTCACCTTCAGAATTCACTTGGCCGGGTCGGATGGGTATGGCGTGGGTTAGGTTTGACCTACTCACTGCTTTACTGCATCTGCTTATCTCGTGATATGTAGTCCAATTTGCTACTTTTTATATTATCCGTTTATTATAACCTCTACACTAGCTCCCTTTTTTCATTATATACCGAATACTCACTCAATGATATTTCACGCCGCCACCTCCTCCTTAATTGTCCACACTATCACGTTAAGCCCCTATTTTTCCCTCACCACTTCCACCACTTCCCACCTCCCCACCCTTCTCATCACCCGTGATATTCAGCCTGTACCTCTACCCCTTCTCTGTACTCATTACTACCAACTTTTCCTCAACCAACTTACCAACCTACACACCCTCCCTAACCCGTTGCCACCATCCTTTTTACCCTCCACTCCCCCCCTTTACCCCCAGTGTCAATGTCCTCACTCTCTACTTACTATCCACCTCAGGTCAGCCCACCTACTCTGCTATCACTTCACACCTCCCACCCACCATTCCACCACGTTATCCGCTTCAACACCCTGACTTTTCCCCTTTACGTACACCCAGCTCTTACTATATCAATGTCACCCTGCACTTACTCACAGTCACCTAAGTTCAGCCCTCTCACTTGACTTCACTCTACACCCTCTTATTATTATCGTATTATAGTTTTCTCCGCCTGCGATTATATTGCACACTATCTAACATGTCAAGTTCACTTCACCTTTCGCCCCCGGGTTAATCTTTGCTGCGCACTGCACTGACGCTGTCCACTGTCGCAACCGCCGCCGTTTGTATGCACCGTCTGTCTTGTCTTGTGTGACTCCGACCGTTTTAATATAACCTCGCCCACTGAGTCCGATCTACTAATCCTCTCTTCCAGGAACTTCAGAAATCATCATTTGCTGCTACAAAAAGTCTTCACCACGACCCTCCTTACTATCCTTTCTTTATCACCTCATTTATGCCTTCCGCCTTTTTTTTTTCCAGTCGGGCTCCGACTCTCGGTTGGGGGTCTCAACGCCTACTCAACTTTATCACGGCCTTCTACCGATCAATATTTCGGAGCTCTCCCCCCTTTATACTATTCAAACTATTTTATTTAGATCTATATCCTTATGGGCTTACCCGCTATTTATTATTAACATTAGCCCTAGCTATACCCCGGCTCCCGCCTATAAGGTTGACTGCTGCCCTCCGTGAGCTCTACTTCTGCCTCCGCCTTCATCTTCCTTCTTTCATTCTTTCCTATTCTCCATCTTACTTAATACCTTTTTTTCACTATGGACGGGTATGTGACCTTCAGTATATTATATATATATATACTTAATAAATATTTTTAAAATAATAATGAGTTTATTTATATATGTATTTTTTTACCTTTCTCACCTACAACACACATCCATTTTTCACAGTTGGGACCTACCCTCCTCAAGTCCTCTATCCTTAAGTGCCCTAATCATACCTTATTTTTCGCGCTCTCGCTCCTTATATCATCATTTTTGAGTACTTCATTTATTAATATTTCACTGAATCAGCAGCCTCTTGTTTCCTTCGCACGCCCGGGGCTCCCGCCCCGGTTGCCGAGCTCCCACTCTGCCCTTCTCCCGCCTTTACCTTCTCTGCCTTACGCTCTTCTCCTAACTCTTTACTTCCTCCTCTTCTTCCTTTTTCTTCCTTGTTAATTCCTTTCCTTGACCTTTTTTTTTTTTGTTATTTACCCAGTCGGGATACGTACTCTACGTTTGGAGGTCGCCCCTTTCCAGGACTTAATCCCCGTCATCACTTTTTATTTCACCTCACGCTCTACCTCGGAGTTCCTCCCTCTATCACGCTACTCACCTCTGGGACTCCACCGTATATTTCTTCCCATTCCACGCCCTCGAGTAGTCATCCAGCCCGGTGCTGTCGCAGTCCTCATCTCGAGGCTCTCGCTCTCACGCCTCCTTTTACCTACTCTTTCCTCACTCTGATTAATTACCACTATTTCGTTTACTTTTTGAGCCAAAATCTTGATATCCCTCATCATTTCTTCTTCCTCCTTCTGAACTCTATCTTTGATGCAAGCCTTCTCATGATGCCTTTTTATTCTTCTTTTTTCTCAACCTCATCAGCGGAGACAATTAACTCCCTCTGGGGGGATCTCCATGCACTCCGCACGCCGCTCATCACCTCACACTCGTCTTCCCCTATCCGACTCCCATCACCGCTCTAACCCATTTCCGCCTTCCTCTACGCTCATTTCTTATTTTCGGGGCGGGTATGCGCCCCCTCTCCCTTCATGGGAGGGGGGCGCTCGGATCCGTTAGTCCTATGTGACGGTGCGGGTACCCTCATACGGCCTCATACTCTGTTCATATTTTTCTTTTTTTTTTTATCTTTATCCTTATCTATATATAGTGTCTAGTCTGTCAATATGCTTTTAACTAGATTAAAAGATATATAACATTTCTAAATCCAATTTTATTTCTAACAATCTATATTTCTTTTATATTACATTTACTTAGATATGCAAAACTGTTAATCACTTATTTTTTTTACGTCGATCTGAGCCGTGGATGGATATTATAAGTGCGCCCATCACTTTTCCGTGGGGCTTTTATTCTACTTTTTCCCCGGTCCGGTCAGACTGATCACCCGTGCGATAGCTTGTGTTATTCGGTTTTATGATTAGTTTATGTCCTCTATTATCTTACTCGTTCTATATGCTAGCTCTGTTCGCCTTTCTTTCTGTTTCTCCATTAGTATAGTATCTATGTTAATCGCCTATATATTATTACTTTATGGTATTATCGTTCATTACTCGCCTCGTTTGTATTGTTGCCTCTATGGCTTACTGTCCAGCACTGTACTACCTCGCTCATATGGCTTACCGTCTTATTGATATAGTTGTTCCTTAGTATTTACCATCCTTATGTGCATCATGTTTTACTGCTATATGTATTGCCCCACAGTTATATGACTCACTACTCAGGTATCGTATTTATTTAGTCTGTATATATTATGTGATTTAATAATTATATCCTTTATTCCTAGTTGGTGTTATTACCTAGTGTATTGGACCCTTATGTTCTATGTTAGTACCTCACGTTTTATTCATTCTTATATATATATGACTGATCCGGAAGAGTGATAACTCAGTCACATATATGGTTCCTTCTAGTCTTAATATGAAATATTTTTTCTTGATTATTATTATGAATTATTCTATCATTATATACTAATATTATGACTTTATATCTATCTATGATATCGAACCCCTTGTTGAGTATTCTGAGCTATTTATTCTGTGATCGACTAACCTGTTATTAGTTCGATCTCTTCGTTATGGTTAGTATCTATACGCACTTCTGTATTTTTGTGCATGCTATGTTTACTCCTCAGACCGTGCTCCTTATTCAGTTCAACTGCTCGTTATACCTTCGACTCTGTATGTTTCTCAAAGTACTTCCCTCATTGCCATAGATTCAGTACGCTTTTTTGCTCACGTGTGACTCGGTTCCGTTTTGTCTGTATGATTGTTCTTTCGCTGGTGGTTACGTGTGGCTACCTTTGTTCAAATGTCCTTTTTCGTGTGTTAAAGTCTAGTGTTTAAGGTTGAGATCTGATTGTACTTTTTTTTATACTAGTTATCATTCTAGTACTATGACTTATGTTTAGCTTTATTTATTCCTATGTTAGACTACCTTGTTAAATGATATTGCCTTACTATTACGTTACTGGTATACTAGTTCATATATATATAATACCGAACCTATCTGTTTTATGTTGCATCATTGTATTTTAATTCACGCCATGACTACTCCCATGTACTACCGTTAGTCGTACGCTGAGTGTTTGTCTAATGGTCACTTGACCTACTTGATCATAGTCGCGCTATGTTTGCCCCAGTTAGTGCTAAGGTATTAACGTATTTGTCACGCTGTGTTACGTAGTCTTAACTGTGCTTCACGTCCGTTCTGATTAAGCAGCTTGCCCGGTTATTCTGTACTTGTCAAGGAGATTCTTATCATATTTATTGCAGTGTGTTGTGTTAATTGTAGTTGTGTGTTGATGGTGATGAATGTGTGTGTTGAGTATGTGTGATAGTCGTGTGATGTGTTAGTTAGTAGGTGTAGTAGTATGTTGTGTGGGTTTAAGTGTTCGGTCATATTTATGTTATGATTCTTATACTATCCCATCTCTATAGTATTGCTCACTTATCAAATCTATATTATTCTATTAACATCATACTCCACTCTATCTATCCTCTTACTCATCATACCTCTCTATTCAATCGTACTTATACTTATCCTTATCACTACTCTAATTACTATACCTCTCACCTAGTGAGTTATATACTATGATTAAAAGTACTAGCTTATAAGATCTGAGCCTAGGTCTCATCTCGCCCTATATTCTCATCACTGTTGATCCACCTCGATCTGTATGACTATTAATTTTAAGTCAGATAATATAGTTAATCCATTATATACGCTCATTTCATATTGAGCTGTTTACCAGACTACAATTAGGCTTCAGCCACCTGCTAGTTATTATGCTTGTGGCTTATCTCTTAGCGCGTCCCCATTATCACAGTTGGTAAGGTGTCTGAGTCGCGTGACTGGACATATTATAACCTACCCCTGTTCTAGTTGTGACTGTCCATGCCGTACGTTACGCTACGCTCAATTTATTTGGTGATTTGTGCTAGCCTCCTGTGTAGCTACTCTAACTCTCATAACCTCACTCTCACTACTCACTCCTTAACATAATATTATCTACTTATCCTCTACTTACATTCAGATATAATATCTTCTATATTTAACTATATACTACTACTCTAATCTCGGTGCAACTTATCCATTACTTAACTCTTACCTGCTTAATTATTTCGTGCGGTATATATGTGTTAGTCCGGTTTAGAGAGATGAGTAGTGTATGTCTATAATGCTGCATTCTGTTGGTCCGTTAGCACTCACTTCTTACTTTTAAAGTATTATACACCACCTATATATATTGTAATTATATATATAGTGACTAGCTGTAAAAAAAAAGTTTTTTTTTAATATAGTGATTAAATAGTGTTTTCTATCTTTTTTCGTTATTTCGTATATTTCTATTTCTTCAATGTTTCTCATTACTATATATAGTCTTCCCTCACTTCATATTTTCGCGGTTCTTTTTGCAACCCGTGTGATCTGTTCATCTTTTTATATTCCTTCACTTGCCGTTTGCTCTCTTTCCACCCCACATAAGTTCTCCCACCACTGCACTACACATATACTATCACCTACTCACTCACACCTCCCCACCTGTCGCTCCCATAACCATGTTCACCTCAACTATACCAGCTGAATTGCAACCTTTACTACTATCCATACTTCACTTCCGCTACGCTTTACTTTATGTTTCTATGTCTCTCCCCATCAAGATCTTCTCACTATATAGTTGCTATTGCTACATAGATATCCCTCGCCCCTGAATTAGGCGGGTCGGCGGGTCGGTGGGTCGGTTTTGCTTAACTTGGATCTATTTTTAGTAGCTATATTCTCATAGCTTTTCAGGGTCCTGTCATCATACTGCCCTTTTTTTACAACCGGTATATCTAACCCTCCGACTGCCTACCCATTTTTTTCCTTCCCCTCCCACCAGTTTTTACCACGCTCACCCCGTCGCTGACCTTTGCACCCTTAACCGTTTCCGTCACACACTCCTTTCTACCTCCTCACATTGTCCCCTCCACACTTCACTCCTTACCTGTCCTCCCCCCGTAGGAGTATACTACCGTATATACTATATATATATATTATATACAGATTCGTCATTTATATAATCCTGTCTCACCTCCAATCTATCTATCACTACACGCATCCCATTCATCACCTACCCCTCCACACACCCACACCCTCACCCCCCCCCTTCGCCATCCTTTTTCCCTTCCCCTTAATTCGACACATTATCCTCCATCCCATGTGTAACTGTCCTACTAACCCTTACTTGTAACCCACTCAACCGGTGGGGGCATCACCTACGACTTAGATATCCTCCTATTTCACCATCTACATAACCCTCACCATTCACACCCCTAGTTCTACTGATACACTTACACATCACTTCTCACGTCCCTACCCTACTACGTTCCACCTAGTCATCCTGTCCACCTGCAACTTTTACCCCCTAGTTCGCCCACTCCTTGCATCCCCCCCTACACCCCCTTTCATCTTCGTTGTTTATCTCACACGCGACCTGCGCTTGCCACTTTACCTGTCCTTCATTTCCTACCCTTATAGTACCGGGTTATTCATATACCTTTGCACTGAATGACTAATGACCTTGAGTACAGCCACTGGTCTCGTTCGCCGCGCCGTTCTGTGTCCAGTAATACTGCTTTGTCTCGTGTCCCCGTAACTATGATGATATCTTCACTCGAGTCTGAGCCTCACACGCCCGTCACTTTTTACATATCACCTGAGGCTCACGCGATACTCAGGGTGAGTGTGCAAGACAATTATAAGTTTTTCTGTCATATACCTATCTTCCAACATCATTGCTTATGTCTCATATCTTCGTTTAGCCTCCTTATTGTATATACTTTTTATCATCGTGTTTTGAGTCATTCCTGCTACGTTTATATTATTTTTGTACCGTTAAACCTTCTAGGTTACTTCTAGGTTTACGGCAACTCTATTATTCGAGACTCTCTACCGTTTTTGCGCGCTTTCTCCACCCTTCTCTATCACATCTTTTATTGTCTCTCGATGGGGATCCCGACTCTTTTTTCTTGCCCTAGTGAGTACTACGAGTATCTATTCCCTGGCCCGTTGCTGTGCCTCACTCTGACATCCTTTGACATCCAGTAACTCTATTTTCTATTCTTAATATTCTTTACCTTTCTACAACTTTACCTATCAATTATTCCTTACCTTTTATTCTGCTCTACTTTCCATCTTCTTATATATCTTCTTTCTCATGTTTTCCATTCCCTTGCCTTTTTTTCCGTATGGGCCCTATACCCTCCTTCACAGTTATTGGAGGGTCTACCTATACCACTTTACGGCTTATATACCCGTATTTTTACGCGCTTCTCCCCCTTCTACCAATCTTAATTATTTGTTATACCTCGGGACTGCCCGTCAATTATTACTTCCCTTCGCACACTACGCCCCGGCTCACGCCTGGTGCGGCTCCCCTCTGTCTCTTCCTGACTACTCTTCTCTTTGCATCCGCTTCATCAATACTCTATATCAAACTTCTTTACTTCTTACCTCTTCTTGAATTTCATTCTTCCTCTGTTTTTGCTTTGCAATGCCATTATTTTTTTTTTAATCCAGCGGCCCTATAGCCTTCCTCGTTGTGAGGGTCCGCCGACAGCTTATCCGGTCAGTACTTTCGCGTCCTTTTCCCCGCTTGCCGGTTTCCCTACTACCTCATGATATCTACTCAGTCCTCACTATGGGTCTCCTCATTAATTACTGACCTCTTATCTTACCTACTTAGCCCTATATGCAGGTTACTACAGCTACGTGTGCTAGCTTAGCCACTATTACCGCCCTCTATACTCACTTAGCCGACTTACTTCACTCCACTTATTCCTTCTCTGCCTTCTTTCCTTATACTACTTCATTCTCCTTTTTTCCGTACCCATTTCTTCCATTCGCTCTATTTTTCAAAAATTCTGCTTATTATTTATCTTTATTTTTACCAGCTGAGGCCTTATAATATTCACACCTCACATGTGATAGGTTACCTGCCCTATCCGTCAGCGCCTCTCACTAGTGAGCCTCCCTCTCCAAGTCTTCTCACTCTCACACTCCGAGTCTACCTCCCCTAGTAATACTCCAACATTCGACTTACTATACTGATCAATTTCTTATTTTATGGAGGGTGGAGCTGCGCTACCCTCCCCCTTTCAGGAGGGGGGCTGTATCACGAGAACTCTGTATACTGTGCGCGTGCGTGAGGACTCTTCAGGCATTCATCAATATCTTTATTGTATATCATTAATATATTATTATTCTTTTAATTCTTTATTTTAATTATTTTTCTCACTATATTCACTTTAATTTATATTATATCTTCCTTATTCTTCTTCTCTTATTCCTTATTTTTCCATTTAATTTACTTATTTTTTTCCTTCATTATTTTCTATTTCTTTTTATCCTTTATCATGTACATCACTAACCGCTATTCGCTTATATTTCTAGAGCTGAGATTATAGTGACGTGAGGTGGAGTATGATGCGCCTACCTACTTTTTACACCGTGTGACTTTTTCTTCACCTTTTCGCCCCTCTCGGCATAGCCACCTTGTGTCACCTATAATCAGCGCAGTACTCTGAAGATTTCGCCTCCGCTGCCTCACTATCACGGAGCACGCAGTGCGGACCGCGCCACGCATTCTCTCTCCATATCACTCACTCACGCTCGGCTGTCCTCTCGCCTTAGTCATGCGCTCGATAGCCTTAAGCCCGCTTAGCACACACGGCATTATCTCGTCACCGCTATTAGTTTCGCGGATTGCTAGGGCCTACTGCACATCACTATCGTCTATGCCGCGTCAATGCCCTGTCTCCTCACACGCTTTGGTACACATTCACTCTTACATCTTTTCCTACTTTCTCTCACAATCCTAATCCTATATGTTTACTTCAACTTGCGGTATGACACTTATTGTCTATCAATACTTGTCCACCTTGGACACCCTTAACCTTTCAATCTGTGCTCCCTATTTACTCCATATTTAGCAGGACATCAGCCCCTTGCATCATATTTACGCACCTTGAGTTCGTAGAGCCTCACCATATATCACTGTTACTCTACTTATCCTTATCTATTATTTTATCTTTATTTCATTTTTTATTCTTACTTCTTCTTACTTTTTTCTTCATTAATTCTTGTTCTTAAGTTTCTTAGTTTACTTGTTATTTGAGTTATCTTAGTCTTTATTGTTTCATTTATTTTATGCTTACCTTACTTACTTACGTATCTCAATATATCTATACTTACCTTTATATCAGTTCTTAATTTATCCTTATCTATATACTTATCCTTTAATACTTCTTATATTTCATCTTTTCATTATATTTGCTATTATTCTCATTTTTTATTCTTCTTTATTATCTTTTTTATATCATTTTATTATTCTTCATTCCTCATTCTTATTCTTCATTCTTTTCATTATCTTCTACTCAATCTTTCTTCTATTCTTCTTACTTCTTTTATTTTTAATTCTTACTTATTATTCTTCAATTCCTCTTGATTATTTCATCTTCATCTTAAACTCTTTCTTTCTCATTCTACCTATCTTATTTATATTACTTCCTCTCATTCATTCCTCTTCCTCTTCTTATTATTTCATTTATCTCTACACCCATTCTTCTTTCTTCATTTGGCTTCTATTGCTTTATACTTCTTACTACTTCTTTCTTCATTATTACTTTCCTTTTGACTCTCTTCTTCTATTACGCTCTTACTTCTATATACTCCTTAATTCTTTACTATATCTTAATCTGTTCCTACTTCACTCTTATTGTATCTTGTTCTCGTTCTTGTTTACTTCTCATATCTGAGTTAATTGTTATCGTTTTGTTATTGTTGTTACTTACCTTTCTGGGTGGTGGGTGCTTTCTTTCCTTCTCTTTTCTATCTTCTTATTAAAGTTTCCTTTTAGGAAAATCAAATTGGAATTTCATTATTTAAGGAATTGCCTGCCTCCTGTCTCCGCCTTTTCATCTCTCTATATATTTCTCTTTCTATATTCTCTCTCTCCTCTCTCTCTTTATATCTTCTCTATTTTCTCCTCTATCTCTCTCTCTTCTCTATTCTCTCTACTTTTTATCTTCTTATCTTCATTCATATACCTCCTTTCATCTTGTCTTCCAAAAATTCATGAACCTAGTATACCTTCATTTCCTCTTATAGTAAGGCTTATTATTTCACTATCTCTATCTCCTCCATCCTCATCTCCTCCTCATTTTCTCCTCCCTCCTCCATACCTCCTTCCTTTCTCTTCTCTCTACCTTACTTATATCTCTCCTATTCTATTACATCTTTCTATCTCTCTTCTACTCTCTCTTCCATATATCTTTATCTCTTACTCTTACTCTTACTCTACTCTTACTCTTCTATTCTATCTATCTATCTCTTCTGTCTCTAACTCTCTCTCCCGCCCCCGTGACCCGCGCCTCTTTGCCCTTTTTTTGACCGCGACCTTTTTGACATTTACCTTTTTATAATACTTAGTTACTTTTTTCCCCTTACCTTTATTTTTTTGGGCTTTCCCTTTTTTGAGGGGTGCTTTACCCCTATTTTTTTCGCCTACCCTTATTTGGTCTTCCCCAGGAGAGCATACAAAGGACTGGATATGCGGGAACATGAGTCCTTGCGCACCGCTTTTATTTGCCGCCCCGGCTTTTTTGCTCACCCCCTTTTTGCGCCCCCCTTTTTTGCAACCCTCTAAACCTTTTTTTGACGACCCTCCTTTTTTTTGGCCCACCCTCCCTTTTCGGCCCCTACCTTTTTTACTGGTCACCCTCTTTTTTGCCTCCTATCGGACGGTTTGCGACAAACGTTGGCGTCACCCCGTTGTCGTCACCCGCCTGTTCTTTTTTCCGCCCCCTATTGGTCTCCTGGGTCCTTTTTAGCCCCCGTCTTCTTTGCCCCATCGACTTTTTGCCCGTTTTTGGTCACCCCTTCGCCGCGGGTTGCGCGCCCCCGGTTGCCGTCGCCGTGGTCGTCTTGCCCCTACTTTTTCCGCCCCCTCCTTTTTCGCCTGGGTCTTAATTTGACCATCGGAGTGTTTGGAGGCTCCACCTTACTGGGCTTCGCGCTCGTTTTTGAGGCTGTCTTCCGTGTTTGCCATGCCTTTCGGCCTTGCTTGCCAGCTACACCTGGGTCTTTTTTTGCCCCGCACCCTTTTTTTGCTACATATCGTGGCCCCCGTCCCTAACTTTCGTTCCTACCCCTTGTCCGACTGCCTGGCCCTCCGCTCCTTGCCCACTCACCCCGTGCGCGTGCGCCCCCCCCCTATACTATAGTTATTATAAATCCCCACCCCACCCTACCACCTTTAGTCCCTCCTCTGCACCTTCTTTATCCCTCGCCTTCCCTTTCCCTCTATTATTCCTCACCTATTCATTTCTATGCTTATGACTTCCTGAGGTCCTTTTTTCTTGGCTCACGGTACTTTTTTGTCCTTTCCTTCGGGAACTTAGCCTTTTTTGTGTCTTATTGTTGTCACCCATGACTAATTTATCCTTCCTTCTGCCTTTTCACGCTTGGGTACCTTTGCCCAGCTCCTTGGTTGTTTTGCTGGTTTCCGCCCCCACCGTCGCCGTAACCTTACGGGACTGGTTCTCTTGTGTTTCATTGCAGTCTTAGTGCACGTTGCCGGTGCGTGACAGGTGCGTGCCCTTGAGTGCCATAAGTATAGCGTGCCCTGCGTGCCCACAGGTGCGTGCTGCGTGCCTGCATGTGACACCCTCGTGCCGCATGCGTGCCACTCGTGCAACCTGCGTGCCTCTTTTTCCGCCTTTTCTGCACTCCCATGGCCCCTGATCTCTGCGCTCCTAACTGGGTGGACTCCCTCTTGTACATCAGCTGCGGCTCGCCTGGTTTCATCCTTACACTCTGGCCATGCTTCTCTCCTCTGCGTTAGTCTTATTTCTCTTCATTCTCGCCGTCTCTATATATATTCCTCTGCCCCCTCCCTACCCTCTCCCCTTCTCCCTACCTCCTGTCGAACCTTCTACCCCCTTCTGCAACCACTATACAGCCCTTAACTCCCTCCGCCTTCTTCCCTTCCATTACTTCTCACTCTGCCACTTCCTTTCCCATCGCCATTCACTCTACCCGACTGCCCTTGTTCCCCTCTACCGACCTTGTCTTTGCTGCTCCCTTTTTGACTGCTCACCCTTTGCTGCCTCCCTTTGACCTGCCTCCTTGCTGCCTCAAAGCATTCCTGGCCTCCCTTTGAATGGCCTATCACCTTTGCCGTCTCTTTGCTCGACTCCTTTTGCATGCTTCTACTGCTCCCACGTCTCTTTATGCAGCTTCCTATTTGGAGACTGCCATCTCTTCTGATGGATCTGTATCCCTCCTTCAGCTACTCAGATTACTTTACTTGTCTTCCCCTAAGTTCACCGTTCACCCTCGGCTTCGCGTGCGCCCGCGGCACGACCAGCCACCCATGCCCGCGGTGCGCCCGTCCGGAGTCCTCGAACGCCGGTGCGCCCGCGGCGCCTCTTTCCAGCGTTCCGCTACTCGCGCGTAGCGCCGCAAGGCGCCACTATTTGACCGTTCCCTATGCGTAGTCGCCTCAGGGCGCCTCATATCCCGCGCGCACTGCCTTACTATACCTTAAGACTTTCATAGTTTTTCTTCTCAACTTACCTTTCCGCTTTCTTTCTCCACACTAATTACCTCGTCTTTACACTTTTTCATTTTCTACCTCCCCTTTTTGTTTTCTTGGTGTACCTCCTATGGTACCGTGACCTCGTTATTTACCTCATCTTTTTCATTACCTATACACTTTTTACTTCCTACTTTTTAACATTCTTATCCTCTATTTTCCTAACTTTCTACGACACCCCCCGGTGTCTGCTTCTCCCTTTTCTTTTCCTCCTTTGTCCGCATTTTCTTCCCCACCTTACCTTCCTCTTACCCGCAGTTCCAAGCGTCACTCCTCGCGGTGTTCCCTCCCCTTCGGGAGGGAGGCTAGTGCTGCTATGTTTATGTTTATACTGCTTTATGCTTCATATCTGCTTTCTGCTTTTCTACTTTCTGATTACTTAGCTTTACCCTTTCTGCTTTAACCACGCTTTACCCTTTACTGCTTTCCTGCTTACCCTCTAAAGTTTCCTGTTTAATCCCTCTTTCTTCCACATTCCCTTCCTTCTCACGTGTACATATACACATTCCCATCACCAATCGCGGTGTTACTCCTCTATTTACGGGACATTTGTACTGCTTTTGTTTTTTTGCTATTTCTGCTTTCCCTTTCTGTTTCTGAGCTTTCATTTCTGCTTTCTGGCTTTCCTCTACACCTCATTCCCCCTTCCTGCCGTATCACCGCGTACCTAATAGCGGTGGTTCCTATCCCTAGGGGGCTTCGTCATGCTTTTGTTTTCTCCTGCTTTCCGTTTCCCTTTTGTCTTCTGCTTTACACTTTCCTGTTTCCCTTGATTTACCTTCTGCTTTCTCTAAGCTTTTCTATCTTATCTTGCTTTCTCGTTTCTACTTCTGCTTTTCCGGCTTTATTCTCATGTTTTCCTCACTGTTTTCACTCCTCTCTTCTATTCCTTTTTGTTATTACTATTTGTTTTTCCTCCTTTTTTCTTATTTTTTTTTCTTTCTTTCTTTTTCTCTTCTTTTTCCTCTTTTTCTTCAGTTTTTTTTTCTTTTTCTTCTTTCCTTTTCTTTAGTATTTTATCTCTTTTAGTTTTATTCTTACTTTTTCTTTTCTTCTTTTTTTACTTCTTTTCTATTTTTTTTTTTCATTTTCCCTTTCTCTTTCTTATTTCTTATTTTCTTCTTTTCACTTTATTTACTTTTTATTCTTTTTCTTCTTTTCTTTTCTTTAACTTTAGATTCTTTATAACTCATTTTTTTTACTTACTTTTTTTCTTCACTGCTCATCTGATTTCTTCTTTACGTCACCCCTCCCCCACTCCCCCCCTCCACCCCCAGCTTTTACCACTCCCAGCTATACCTAGCTATCTTCCTCCCTACGGCAGTTCTATTCTTGCCATATTATTAATATAATATATATTATCTACCGCTCTTTTTACTTATCCCGCCCGCCTCTATTATCCCTCCTCTCTGCTATTTTACCTTCCCCTATATTTTCTGTTTTTCTTATCCCCCCCCTTTCTCTATCCTCTTATTACCTATCTCCATTCATTTTCCACGTATTTCCCTTTTCCTCCTCTCCTCTCTTTGCCCCGCCCTTATCTTTACTGTTACCACTTTTGTTTATTCCTTATCTACTATCCTCGTTTTTCACTCACTTTTCCTCCCTTTTTCTTAGCACCTTTCTTACCTCACTCTCTTTCTCGTCCGTTCAGCATCACCACTCCTCCGTCGGGCCGCTCCACTCGCCCCTTTATATATACTTATATATATACCCTCACCCGCTCTGCCCGTTGTTTCTCTGACTTCTCATGCTTATTCTCACCTATACCTCTTTCAGCCCTGTCTTCCAGTCTCCACCTCCCCCTCCTTTCTTCTCTCCCTCCTCTTTTCTTTTTCCACCTCTTTTTTCGTTTTCTTTCCACCTCCACTTATTCCTCATTCCCCTTTTCTTATTATCGCATCCGCTTTCTTCACCTCTTTCACGTAGTCAAAATGTTCTCTTGCGGCATTTTCTTTTTCTTCTTACTTTTCATTCTGTCCTTGCCCTTATCTACTCCGGCCACCCCACCCTACCGACCTTACCTTTCACGTACTCCGTCACCTGCCCTCTATCTTTTGTACCCTGTTTGCCAACTCCTCCTTCAGGTTACACTTTAGGTGACATCATCAACCTTTTATGTCCCCCGGGGGCGCTTTCTGACCCCTATCCCGGTCCGCTTCTTTCCCGCTTGCATTTTTATTCGTCCTTAGTTAGTGCCAACTCACCTTACTCGTTCGGCTTCATCTTCTAAGGTCCATTTATGTGGTAGATCTTTTTGGTCATTCCTCACCCGACTGTTCCCCTCTTACAGGTCTCGGTATTTCACCTAGTTATCGACAGCTCGCGCCCTCCTGTTTTCTTCTATTCCCTTCTTTCCCCCCTGCATACATGCTTGGCTCGTGTTCATCGATGCTTTACGCGGTTAGCCGCATGTTCTTATTCTTGTGCGGTGGACGGCGTCATGCCTTGCTCTTCTTAGCCTCGTGGTGCTTGTCGAGCTTACTTTTTACTGAGCTTTATTTATTGGTTTTACCGTCATTCATCACCCCGTTTTTTCCTCTTGCCCTTCTTCTGTGCTTGGTCCTGCACCTCTCTGGTTAACGCTGGTAGTGTTTCGCTCTCCACTCCTTATTAATAACTCTCTCGTTTGGCTCTTAAACAGCGTTGTCCAGTTCTTTGGTATTTGTCTTAACGTGTTCTCTTTTCTCTCGTGTTGCTCTCCTTTCCCTGTATCCTCATACACGCCTTTCCGTGGGACTCCCGTCACTCATCCCCCGCCGTCCGCGGTTTATCCTCTACGTACTTACGTACGCCACCCGCTGCTTTGCTTTTTTCCTGTGTACCGTCGCTCCCACTTTATCTTACCTCCCCTGTACTTTTCGTGCGTTCACCGTCTTGCTTCCTTTAGTCTTATGTACTTGAACATTGCAGCGTGGCTTCCGCTTCTTTACCCCGCTCGCTTCCCCTGGCCTCATGCCACCACGTCTTCGCCTGTGCGCGCGACACGCCCTGCGATCGACGTCCATTCTCGCTGTCCTTTCTCCCATCCCCTCATCCGGAAAATTTTGGCCGTTCCTTCTGGGCGCGACCTCGCTGCACCAGCCGTCTTTGCCCTCCTCATTTGCTTCTCGCAGTTCCGCCCTCATCGCACGATGCATATCGTGATTGATTGCGGGTACGTCGCGACTGTTCATCCGCTGACAGCAGCCTTTATGTTATTCTTCGTCCGTCATTATTCTGTTCTCCCGCTATCAGGCATAGAGCCCCTGCTGACAAGTTCGCTACCTCTCGCCCCCCTTCGGGTTCGGTTCCCCGTTCTCTGCCCGTACCGACTCTTCATGTTCACTTCACGCCCCCGTGGCCCGCCGTCTTTCTCCGTGCCCGCGTCGCCTTCCTTCTGCTATCTGCGCGGGGCACCTTTTTCACACGCAGTTGTGTCTCAACTGGTGTCTTCTGCCCCGCCCTCTTCTCTTCGCTACTGCTCCTGCTTTGGCCTCTTTCCCGCTTCCGCCTTTTCACCTCTGAAACTGCTTATCATAACCCTCTAGTGTTTCAACCTGTCTGTGGCCGTGTTATGACATCTGCTATGCTATCATGTCTCTTCTCTTTTTGTGCACTTCTCTAGCCCACCATCTTGTCCTGACCTTATTTTTCTCCCTTTGTCTTCTTTGATTTTGTTTCTTTTTGACTTTCTCTCTCTCTTATCTCTTTTCTCTCTCTCTCATTCTCTTCTCTTTCTCTCCTCTGCTATCTTTCTCTCTCTCTCTCTCTCTCTTTCTCTCTCTCTCCTCCTTCCTGGATTTTAAAATAAAGTCTGAGAATTGAATTTTGTTAGTTGATTTTACTCTTAAAGAAAAATTGTGGTGAGCAAGTTTATAATATAAGTTTTAAGATTTGGTTTAAAGATTATCCGGATCCAGTTCCGATAATCTTTGATTTTAGATACCAATTCCGATTCCGATTCCATTTTAAACTTTTGAAAATCAAGCGACTACGATTCCGATAACAATCAATGACTTTCGAACCAGACCGATTCAAATTTCTGCTTCAAGAAGCTTTCCAACCGGAATCCGATACCGATTCTAGTATTGATCCACCAAAATTTATGTATTCCGATATTTCGCACTTCATCTATGGATCCAACTTCGACTCCGGTTCTGTCTCCGATTCGAAAGATCTGCTTTCACACTAAGAGGATGATAACCTGGAGATGAGAATCGTATTTTAGAATTTTATTAAATATCGAATTAGACACTAAGAAAACTAGTGACAAATGTTTACCCTATCAGCAAATTATGTTCAAAAGACGGGTTAAGATTGGGTGTCATAATTTATAGGGAACTATTATATATATATATATATATATATATATATATATATAATATATAATATATTATATATATACTTGGAGAATGTGATGAAGAAGAGGAATATGACATGAAAACATATGGAAAAAAATTGGAATTGAAAGTGATGACATGAAAAATGTGAGACGGAAACATGGAAAATATGACATGGAAAACATGGAAAACATGGAAAACATGGAAAGTGTGAACATGGAAATCATGGAAAGTGTGGAAAATATGGGAAATATGGGAACAGGAAACATAGAAAATATAGACATAGAACACATGGAAAATATGGACATGAAAAACATGGAAAATATGGACATGGAAAACTTGAAAAGTATGGACACGGAAAACAAGGAAAAATAGACATGGAAAACATGGAAAATATGACCATGTAAAACATGAAAAATATGGGCATAGAAAACGTTAAAAATATATACATGGAAAACAAAAAATATGGGCACGGAAAACATAGAGAGTATGGATATGGAAAACATGAATATGGAAAGCAATGAAAGTATGGACGTGGAAAATATACACACGGAAAACATTGAAAATAGGAACATGGAATACATGGAAAATATGGACATGGAAAACATGGAAAATATGGTTGTGGAAAACATGGAAAGTATGGACATGAAAACCATGGAAAGTATGGACATGGGATACATGGAAAATATGGACATGGAAAATATGAAAAATATTGACATGGAAAACATGGAAAATATGGACATGGAAAATATGGAAAGTATTAACATGGAAAAGATGGAAAATATGAACATGGAAAACATGGAAAGTTTGGACATGGAAAACATGGAAAATATGGACATGGAAAACATGGAAAATATAGACATGGCAAATATGGACATGGAAATATGTAAAATATTGACATGTAAAACATGGAAAATATGGAAATCTTGACATGTAAACGCTTTACGTTTTCTTAGACGGAACAAATAAATTCATGACCACCCACAACAAAACCACCGTTTTGTGGTTAAGTTGTGAAACATGTCATTGAAGACTTAAAAATCAAGAATGTAAAACAGAAGAAAAATATATTTTTAAAAAAGTTAAATTTTCTTCATTCTAAAATTAAGGTAACAAAAAAAAAAAAAAAAAAAAAAAAAAAACTTGATTTAAATTTTTTTTTTTCATGAGTAGAAAAGATAAAAGCATTATAATTTGCTTGTTGCAAAGTTTCTAAAACTTTCGTTCCTTAATCTCTTTTCTATTTCATTTTTAAGTGATTCAAATGAATCTTTTCTCGACAGAAGAGGCACAAATGTTTCTCACTTTTTGAAAATGGAGGGTTGGTGCGATATCATATCAGGCGTGAGAGAGAGAAGAGAAGAGAAGAGAGAGAGGGAGAGAGGGAAGAAGAGAGGGAGAGAAGAGAGAGAGAGAGAGAGAGAGAGAGAGAGAGAGAGAGAGAGGCGGAGTACGGGCAGAAGGAAAAATAAATAAAATGAATTGTTATAATATATATATTATATTAATAATATATATATATAATATATATATATATATAATTATAATATATATATATATATATATATATATATATATAGTATATATATATATATATATCCCGCCAGGGCGCGGACTCGGAGTCGAGTCGTGGGAGTCGGGTCGTGAGTCGTGCAATTTTCCGAGTCGTAGCGTGATGTCGGATCGGAAACTCTGTGCAAAAGGAAGGCCGGGTCGGGAGTCGAAGATTACTGTGTAAGTGGAGTCGGAGTCGGAGTCGGAGTCGAAGTTCCGTGGTGTAAGTGGAGTCGGAGTCGGAATCGGAGTCGAAATTTAGAGAACTATATTTATTATTATTTATTATTATTATTATTATTATTATTATTATTATTTTCTTATTATTATTACAATTATTATTATTATAATCACATCATTAATGTATTTATATAATATTATTTATTAATTATATTTATTATAACAGGATAAAAAAAGTCGGTCTTCTTTGCTTCTAATTAGTTTTAATCTTCAGTACATAACATTTTTAATTTCCTTAAAATAATTTTGAAATAATATTAACAAGGGAAGAGAAGATAATAATTTACATCAGAATTAGCCCGCACCCGTTTACATTCATATACCTTGAAAGCATACCTTCAGAAGGAAATTATTCTTTGTAACCGAACTGAGTCTTAATTCAATCATATAATAACGCTACAATACGATGATATATTAAGGTCTGACGTATGGTAAATGAACTCCGAAATAAATACACATAGAATCCTTCATATCGTTAACGCTGGTTTTGGCCGCCGTTATTGATGATAAGCACGGCCACTTCCCGTCATTTAAGTGCTCTCTGACATTATACACAATCCGTACTATAATAAATATTTGATAGGATGTCCTTGTAGCATTTTCTGCTTACTTAGTAGATTTAGATGATGCATTTCATTATCGATAGTGAACCGTTATTTTGAATGTTATTTATATATTTCTATAAGCGACTGATCGTAGCGATTTAATCGAATTTTCGAAATTTTTAAAATAAAGCTTCGTGCTAGATTCTTTCAATAGATAACCAAATATATCTCAGTTACGATTAGTACTAGATTTTTCACATAATTGTATTGAAAATAGTTATTCACAACGTGTTGATATGTCGAGGCAATAAGCAATCTTCGTTTTGACTCTTAATAAGGAAATATGCCAAGTTGTTTTGTGTGTACTAATAATTTGGTATATCTGACTTTTTATTTATAATTTATTTGATATCTTATTATAAATATTCAATAATGTAGTGAGGTTGAGGAATCATTCATATATAAGTTACATAATGCTCTTTTCTATTCTTTTATAGAATTGACAAGTTAGCTATATGAGGTTAATTTGAATGAAGGATAATTGTTATAAATCATATATATTAATTTATTCTTTTATTTACTATTTACTTTAATTATATCAATTTGGAAGGATTTTAATTAACATAATTTTTAATACTTTTTTCTATGTAGAGACCTATTTTGAAATTCTATATTACTTTAAATGCTCGGTGTCACAAAATGTATATCACAAGTAGAACAAGAGTTGTGATATCTCTCGTGTAAAACTAAAAAAATTTTTTATCGATCAATTCTTATGTAAATAAGATCATAAGATGAATGTTGCTATGGTGAAAGAATAGCTTTTGG
Organism: Trachelipus rathkii; assembly: GCA_015478945.1. Taxonomy (NCBI): domain Eukaryota; kingdom Metazoa; phylum Arthropoda; class Malacostraca; order Isopoda; family Trachelipodidae; genus Trachelipus; species Trachelipus rathkii. The sequence continues at coordinate 28,285 of JABUQX010038167.1, forward strand.
AAGTTATCCTGCGTCTATAATGTTTACAAACATGCCCTTATATCTATAACATTTATAATAATAATATTTAGCACTTTATGTCTTAGCGTAAGTTTCCGTTTTGATATTAGTGAATTTTTTAGCATGACTCTCCGAACTTTGTATTGATGATAGATTATGATTTTATTACATTATCCTTGTAGTATCCTATATATTTAGTAAGGGGTGTCGCAATAGTCTTAATGTGTTATATAAATGACGGTTGTTGTACAATGTTGTTTAGGGTATTCACGGAAGTTATTTTGTTTTTTCCCAGATTAAACACACACCTTCATAGAAGTCCCAGACAAAATTGTAGATTTCCTAATGCTGTAAGCATCGGCATCTTCCATTAGTTTGAATATATGTATTCTTTGTACATTCTATTATTTTTTTTTGGTATACAACAAATTATAAAGATTACATGTGTGATATCTGATATATCTGGGGGGTGTTAGGTATAATCCTTGGAGTGATACACCTTACAGATTTAATATTGTAGGTCAATCGTGTATCAAGAACCGGTATATTTATATGTACACAAGTGTTAAAATATATATATAAGTATTCTAGACTTCATAGGTCTTTATTTTGCAAATCAATTTTACCATAGTGTTAGAAGATCACATGTATGCAATGTATAGCAGCAATTAAAAGTATGTATAGAAAATGTAATCTGTAGGATTATTGGGGGCAATTTGTTGGGTGGTAGAATCCCGTTACTGTCATCTATGTTATATCTTTTACAGGGGGTACTCAAGGGGTGAATTTCGTGAGTATTTTTTATAGCTATTTTAGGCAATTCCTATATGTAAGTAGTATTATTCTCGTCAATTATTCTAAGTTAATATTAGATATATTAAATTGATATATAAAAGTATAATAATATAATACAAAATAATAATTAGAATTATAAGTTATTAAAAAAAATATATTAAATTAGTATATATTTTGTCAATATAATATACAGTTGTATCATTTTAACTATAACAAGAAATCCTAGACTTTTAAGTATTTGTCAGAAATTCTTTGTTTTTATATTTTCATTAAGTACGATTTTTTAAATGCATATTTCTTATATTATTGTGGTCTATATTATACGTTTTATTATTGTATTTATATATTATTATAGTTATGATATTAGTTATAACTGTATTATTATTTATTTGTAATAATTGATGCAATTAATTTTTTCTCAATAGTATTTAATTTTATTTTTTCTGAGATATAGATTAGTTAAAGTAGGAAAATTAAACGTTGCAAAAGGAATTCTAAACGGGGAGCAATTTCGTATAATTGGTCGTTGCAGGAGTGTATGTACATAAAAATTGAATTAATAGAGTATTGATGCTCTCTAATAGTTATAGACTAAAATAATGTTCAAAAATAAGTGCATCGGCACACTAAACGTCTCTCTAGATAATATGGTACACTCACTATGTAACTCTCATTAACAAGGAATTTAACAAAATGATTGTCTAGAGAGTTTTTGCACATGAGTATCGTGATGATGATGTGTAAAGGTATTATACATTTTTAAAATGGTGGATAAGTCGTTCTTGCTTCACTCGCATATAGCTTTCTCTAGCGCTATCATATTTATAGATATATATTCGATTGTATTCATACAGAGTAAGTTCATAACTCTGTTAGTTAAGTGATGAACAACAATTAATATGAAATGATTTATGAGATATATATAGAAATTTATAACATTCTAAAATTACAGTCATATTTGTTTTTGATCTCTACAAACTTAAATTTTTTCTACACTTTTAAATACAATTTGTTAACAATCTACTAGATATGCGATATATTCATATTTCTAATATATTCAACTACTATATGAAAATTATATTCAATATATTTATATCTATAAAAATTGTTCATTATTAAGTACATTAAATCTGGTGATAAGAATATAAGTTTGACTCATATATAGAGAATACAATATATATATATAT
>JABUQX010038168.1:7500-16262 GCA_015478945.1 Trachelipus rathkii
TACTTTATATATATATAATAATATATATATATATTATATTATATAATATACTTATATATACATAAATATATAAATAATATATTATATATATATATATATATATATATATATATACTATATATATATAATATATATATATATAATAAATATAGAGGTGGCAGGATACGGGGGTTTAGCTCAAATACCGCTTCTAAATCCGTTACTGAGACGGAATACTAGGTTTGGTTCGTATTTCTTATTTGGTCTTGGGGTTATGCAAAAAACTAGAGGTGAGGCGTGCAGAGGATGAGTGTTAGAATTATGGAGAATGGAAGAGAGTTGAACAAACGTGCCCTTATCCTATTATATCGGACTGATTAGTTTTGTGAGGCGAATGATGAAGGAGAGATTTGAGATGATTGGTAGAGAGATTGCAGGGTGTGTAAACAGCATGTTGTTCTATCTTCTAATTTGGGTAGCTGTGCACTGGTAACTTGATGGATTTAGTTCTTTTTCCAGGTCTATATCATTTTGCTTCGTGAGTTGCTTGTTTCTTTCGAAATTTGAGTCACTGTCGGCCCAAAGTTCCTTGTTCTCGAATATTAAGGTATAACCTGAACCCTGGTTGAATTGTTCTTTATATTGCGTCACAGGACTCAGTTCCTTGTCAATTTACACATTGTCAGTATTCTTCTGTCCTTTACTTTGGGGTCACCTGAACCCCAGTTGCTTGTTCTTATAATGGGGTCACGTAACCCAACAGTTGCTTGTTCTTTATAAAGGGGTCATGTGACTCAGTTGTTTGATCCTTATATTGGGGGGTAACCTGACCCCAGTTGATTGTTCTTTGTTTTATCAGTTATTTTGTTTTTCATATTGGAGTCAGGTGAACTCCATTATCTTGTTCTTAATAATGGGGTTACGTTACCCCATTTCCTTTTTCTTTATATTGGGGTTACATGACCCTAGTTGCTTCTTCTTTATTTTGGTGTATTAATATTTGGCAAACGAAATACAAAAGCAGTTTCCAGATACATTGGGAGATATATTATATAATTATATATATATATATTATATATATAATTATATATATATATATATATATATTTAATATATATATATATATATAAATATATACTATATATATCCTTTATATATAATATATATATATAATAACTATATAAGTATATTATTATACAGAGGTGGGCAGGATACTTACTCTCCGCTTCTCCGTTACTTATTAAACGAATAAGTTTTTCTTGATTTTTTATTTGGCTGGGGTTATGAAAGAAAAAACTAGAGGTGAGGGTGGCAGAGGAGGTGTTAGAATTATGGAGAATGGAAGAGAGTGATAACGTCCTACGCTATTTATATCCGGATGATTTGCGGTTTTGTGAGGCGAATATGAGGAGAGTTTGAGATGATTGGTAAGAGATTGGCAGGGTGTGTAAAAGATGTTGTCATCTTCTAATTTGTAGCTGTGCACTGGTAACTTGATGGATTTAATTCTTTTCAGGTCTATAATTTTGCTTGTAGTTGCTTGTTCTTGAAATTGAGTCTACGTGCCCATAATGTCCTTGTTTCTACAATATGTAGGCGGCTAACCTGACCCCAGTTATCGATGTTTCTTTTATATTGGGGTCACGGACCACTCAAGTTCCTTTGTTACATTTACTATCTGCAGTTTTCTTTGTTCTTTATAAATTGGGGTCACCTGACCCAGTTGCTTGTTCTTTATATATTCCAGCGTTTTCACGTGCGCCAAGTTGCTTGATTCTTATATAATGGGGTCTGTGACTCAGTTGTTTGAGTCTTTATATTGGGTCACCTGAGCCAGTTGCTTGTTCTTTGTTTAATCAGTTTTTTGTTTTTCATATTGGGGTCAGGTGAACCCATTATCTTTTTCTTAATAATGGGGTTACGTTACCCACATTTCCTTATCTTTATATGGGGTACAATGACCCTAGTTGTTCTTCTTTTATTTTGGTGTTTAATATTTGCGCAAACGAAATACAAAAGCAGTTGCCAGATACATATTCGGGAGATAATATATATAATTATATATATATATCTCTATATATATATGTATATAATATATTATATATATATATATACTATAATATATATATATATATATAATATATATATATATATATATAATATATATATTATTATATATATAATATTATTATATAATATTATATATAATACGAGGGGTGGCAGGATACACGTTACCCCCATTACCTACAAAAATCATTGATGTTTTTTCGATTTTTTTATTTTTGATGAGTTATGAAAGAACTAGAGGTGAGGGTGGCAAGGATGGTGTTAGAAATTATGGAGAATGTAAGAGAGTGAACGTGCCCTACCTATTATATATATCGGATAAGTTTGGTTTTGTGAGGCGATATCTAAGAGGCAAGTTTGAGATGATTGGGTAGATCTGAGATTTGGCAGGGTGTGTAAAAGATGTTTGTACATCTTCTAGATTTGGGTAGTCGCGTGCGCTGGTTAACTTGTGGGATGGACGTTAAAGTTCTTGGTTCAGGTCTAAATTTTGCTTCGGTTAGGTTGCTTGTCTCTTTGAAATTGTGACGTCACGTGGCTCCAATGCTCTTGTCTCAATATTGGGGTAATCCTGACCCCAGTTGATTGTTCCTTTATACTCTTGCGCCGGTCACGGACCTCAGTTTCTTGTAATTTACATTGTCAGTTTCTTGTTCCTTAATATTTGCGGCGTTCCCTGACCCCAGTGTGCCTTGTCTTTATGTAATAGGGTCACGTTGACCAAGTGCTTGTTGCATTTTATAGATAGGGAGGGTCATGTAGACTCGAAGTTTGTTTTGATTCTTTGATATTTTGGGGTCACCATTGTAGATACCGAGTTGAGCTTGGGTCTCTTGTTTATCTACAGTCTTTTTGCTTTTCATATTGGGCAATCAGTGAACCCATTATCTTGTTCCTAATAATGGGGTTACGTTTTACGTTAACCCATTTCCTTATTCTTTATATTGGGGTTTCATGACCCTAGTTGCCTCTTCTTTATTTTGGTGTATAATTATTGGCCAATCGAAAATTATCAAAAGCACGCTTGCTCAGATACATGAGGGTCACGATCTGTATAATATACTATATCATTACAAGATTATACTAGTATATATATATATATATATAATTATATATATATATATATATTATATATATAATACTAAGTATATATATATATACTATAATATATATAAAGGTGGGCAGGATACGTTACTCCGCTTCTTCTTCTCCGTATAACTTAACGGAATATTAGTTTTTCCGAGGATTTTTATTGGCTTGGGGGTTATGAAAGATACTAGAGGTGAGGGTGGCACGAGAATGGTGCTCTAGAATTAGGAGAATGGAAGAGAGTGAAACGTGCCCTACCTATTATATCCGGATGATTTGGTTTTGTGATGGCGAATCTGTAAGAGAGTTTGAGATGATGGTAGAGAGAGATTTTGGCAGGGTTGTAAAAGTGGTTGTCATCTTCAAATAATTGGTAGCCTGTGCACTTGAATCGTTGAGGGTCAATTGAGGTTCAACCTAGATTCAATTGAATTGATAGTCATACCAGATACATTTGAATTGAGGGTCAACCAGATATATTTGAATTGAGGGTCAAAACAGATACAATTGAATTGAGGCTCAAAAAAGATAATTTGATATTGCCGGTCACTCGGTGTACCTAACAGTTCCTTGTATTATACATTGTCAGTTTCTTGTTCTTTATATTGGGGTGTCACCTGACCCCAGTTGCTGTTCTTTATAATAGGGTCACGTGCCCCAAGTTGCTTGTTCTTATATAGGGGTCATGTGACTCAGTGTTTTGATCTTTATATTGGGATCACCTGACCCCAGTTGCTTGTTCTTTGTTTTATCAGTTTTTTTTCATATTGGGGTCAGGTGAACCCATTATCTTGTTCTTAATAATGGGGTTACGTTACCCCATTTCCATATTCTTTATATTGGGGTTACATGACCCTAGTTGCTTCTTCTTTATTTTTGTGTATTAATATTTGGCAAACGAAATCCAAAATGCCAGTTGCCTAGATACTTGGAATATATATATATATAGTGTATTTATGTAGGGATACTTATATACAAACTTTATATATACTACTTTACTATCATATTATATTATATATACTATATATCTATATATATTATATATATATATATACTATATATATCACTATATGATATATATATATATAATATATAATATATTACTATTTATATAACGAGGTGGGCAGGGATAACGTTATACACTACCCGCTTCTCCGTTGACTAACGGAATAAGTTTTCGATTTTATTTGGCTGGGGTTAATGAAAGAACTAGAGTGGAGGTGGAAGGCATGTTTAGATATTTATGGAGAATGGAAAGAGTCGAACGTGCCCTATTCCTATTATATCCGGATGAATGTTGGTTTTGTGAGGCGTATCTGAAGAGAGTTTGAGAATATTGGTAGATGAGATTTGGCAGGTGTGTGTAAAAGATGTTGTCATCTTCTAATTTGGGTAGCTGTGCACTGTAACTTGATGGGATTTAGTGTTCTTTTCAGGTCTATAATTTTGCTTGTATTGCTCTGTTCTTCTTTGAAATTGAGTCACGTTGGCCCCAAATTCCTTGTTCTCAAAGATATTGGGGTAACCTGACCGACCAGTTGATGTCTTTATATTGCGAGCACGGACCTCAGTTCCTTGGGTAATATTACATTGCTCCAGTTTTCTTGTTCTTTATATTCGGGTCACGTTAACCCCAGTTGTTGTTCTTTATAATAGGGTCACGTGACCAAAGTTGCTTGTTCTTTATATATGGGGTCATGTGACTCAGTTGTTTGACCTTATATTGGGGTCACCTGACCCCAGCTACTGCTTGTATCTTATGTTTATCAGTTTCTTTTGTTTTTCATATTGGGGTCAGGTGAACCAATTATCTTGTTCTTAATAAATGGGTACTTTACCCATTTCCTTTTCTTTATATTGGGCGTACATGACCGCTAGTTGCTTCTTCTTTATTTTGGTGTATTAATATTTGGCAAACGAAATACAAAAGCAGTTGCCAGATACATGGGATATAGTATATTTATTACTAGTATATATATATATAAATATATATATATAATATATATATATATAATATATAATATATATATATATAATTAGAAGGTGGGCAGGATACGTTACCTTTCCGCTTTTCCGTTAACTACGGAATAAGTTTTTCGATTTTTATTTGGCTGGGGTTATGAAAGACTAGCAGGTGAAGGGGGCAGAGGATGTTACGCATTAATGAGAATGGATATGCAGAGCTGAAAACGTGCCTCACCTATTATATCACGGATGATTTTGGTTTTGTGAGGCGACATCTGATAGAGTTTGAGATGATGGTAGAGAGATTTGGCAGCGTGTGTAAAAGGATGTGTTGTCATCTTCTAATTTTGGTAGCTGTGCACTGGTATCTTGATGGAGGTTTAGTTTATCTTTTCACGGTGCTATCAAATTTTTGCTTCGTGTTCTTGTTCTTCTGAAAATTGGAGTCGACGTGGGCCTCAAATTCCTTGTTCTCAACTATGGGGTAACTGACCCCCAGTTGATTGTTCCTTATATTGCGGTCACGGACCCAGTTCCTTGTAATCTACACTTGTCAGTTTCCTTGTCTATATATTGGGGTCACCTGACCCCAGTCGTGCTTGTTCTTACTCATATTGGGGTCACCTGACCCAGTTGCTTGTTCTTTATATAGGGGTCAATGTGACTCAGTTGTTTGATCTTTTTATTGGGGTCACCTGACCCCATCGTTGCTGTGTCTTTGTTTATCATTTTTTTGTTTTCATATTGGAGTCAGGTGAACCCCATTATCTTGTTCTTAATAATGGGGTTACGTTACCCCATTTCCTTTTTCTTTATATTGGGGTTACATGACCCTAGTTGCTTCTTCTTTATTTTGGTGTATTAATATTTGGCAAACGAAATACAAAAGCAGTTGCCAGATACACTGTGGGATATATAATATATATATATATATATATATATATATATATATATATATATATATATATATATATATTATATATATATATATATATATATATAAATATATACTAGACTAATAGAGATGGTGGCAGGATACGATTTACTTCCCCTTCTCCGTACTACGGAAATAAGTTTGTTCGATTTTTATTTGGCTGGGTTATGAGAAGAACTAGAGGTGAGGGGGCAGAGGAACTGGTGTTAGAAGTTTATGGAGCAATGGAAGAGAGTGAAAGTGCCCTAACCTATTATAGCCGGATGATTTGGTTTGTGTGGAAAATCTGAAGAGAGTTTGAGCAGATTGGTAGAGAGAGATTTGGCAGGGGTGTGTAAAAGGAGGGGTTGTCATCTTTCTAATTTTGGGTAGCTGTGCACTGGTAATTTTTAATGGATTTAGTTCTTTTCAGTCTAATAATTTTGCTTTGTAGTTGCTTGTTCTGAGAATTGGAAGTCACGTGGCCCAACATTCCTTCGTTTCTCATATTGGGGTAACCTGACCCCACGTTGATTGTCTCTGTATATATTGCGGTCACGGACCTCAGTTCCTTGTAATTTACATTGTCAGTTTCTTGTTATTTATATTGGGTCACCTGACCCCATTTGCTTGTTCTTTATAATAGGAGATTCACGTGACCCAATCTGTGGCTTGTTCACTTATATAGGGTCCTGTGACTTCAGTTGTTTGATCTTTTATAATTGGGACGTCATGTCACTCTAGTTGTTTTCTTTGTGTAAGGATGTTGTTTTCATATTGGGGTCAGGTGATCCCATTATCTTGTTCTTAATAATATAATGGGGTTACGTTACCCCATTTTCTTATTCTTTATATTGGGGTTACAGATGACCCTCAGTTGCTTCTTCCTTTATTTTGGTGTATTCATAATTCGTGCGAAATCGAAACTACAAAAGCAGTTCGCCATTAAAAAAGCAGCATAGGGGACCGAATCACATTGGGAGATATATACTAATATATTGACAAATTAATCATATATATAGGTATATTAGTATATTACTGTATACTATTTACAGCTATCTCTTCTCTACACAGCTCAGTCAATCACGTATAAAATATATAGCCTACATATATGTATGTATATGCATGGATGAATACTTATAAGGGTATGACTATATATATATATACATATATATATATAATATATATAATATAGAGGTGGGCAGGATACGTTACCCGCTTCTCCGTTACTAATCTGGATAAGTTTTTTCGAATTTTTATTTGGCTGGGGTATATGAAAGAACTAGAGGGAGGGTGGCAGAGATGGTGTTTCAGAATATGGGAATGGAAAGAGTGAAACGTGCCCTACCTATTATATCCGGATGAATTGGTTTTGTGAGGCGAATCTGAAGAGAGTTAGAGATGATTGGTAGAGAGATTTGGCAGGGTGTGTAAAAGATGTTGTCATCTTCTAATTTGGGTAGCTGTGCACTGGTAACTTGATGGATTTAGTTCTTTTCAGGTCTATAATTTTGCTTGAAGTTGCTTGTTCTTGAAATTGGAGTCACGTCGGCCTCAAATTCCTTGTTCTCCATTTGGGGTAACCTGACCCCAGTTGATTGTCCTTTATATTGCGGTCACGGACCTCAGACCTCAGTTCCTTGTAATATACATTGTCAGTTTCTTGTTCTTTTTATTGGGGTCACCTGACCCAGTTGCTTGTTCTTTAAATAGGGGTCAGTGACCCAAGTTGCTTGTTCCTTATATAGGGGTCTGTGACTCAGTTGTTTGATCCTTATATTGGGGTCACCTGACCCCAGTTTGCTTGTTCTTTGTTTTTATCAGTTTTTTTTCGTTTTTCATATTTGGGTCAGGTGAACCCATTTATCATTCGCCTTTCTTTATAATGGGTTACGCTTACCCCATTCCTTATTCTTTAATCGGGGTACATGCCCTATGTTGCTTCTTCTGTAAGTCTTGGTGTATTAATGATTGTGGCAACCCGAAATACAAAAGCAGTTTTTGCCAGATACATTGGGATGATATATATAATATATACTATGTATATATATAATCATACATATATATACTTATATATATATAATAATAATTATAAGTATATATTATCGTATATATATAATCATAGTATTATCGGATACGTAGAGGTGGCGGATACGTTACAACTGCGTCCTTTCGCGCTTCTCACGTTACTAAACGAATAAGTTTTTTTCGATTTTTATTTGATGGGTTAGAAGAACTAGAGGTGAGGGTGGCAAGAGGAATGGTGTTAGCAATTATGGAGAATGGAAGAGAGTGAAACGTGCCCTACCTATTATATCCGGATGATTTTGTTTTGTGAGTGCGAATCTGAAGAGAGTTTTTGGAGATGATTGGTAGAGAGTATTTTGGCACGTGTGTAAAATAGACTGTTGTCATCTTCTAAGTTTGTGTAGCTGTGCACTGGTATCAATTTGAATTACGGATTTAGTTTTATATTCAGTGCTCTATAATTTTGCTTGTAGTTGCTTGTTCTTTGAAATTGGAGTCACGTGGGCCCAAATTCCATGTTCTCAATAGTTGAGGGTAACCTGACCTCCAGTTCGATTGTCTTACCATATTGCGGTCACTGCGACCTCAGTTCTTGTAATTTACAGGTGCATTTTCATTGTTCTTATCTGGGGTCACCTGAGACCCCAGTTCCTTGTTCTTTATAATAGGGTCACCTGACCCAAGTTGCTTGTTCTTTATCAATGGGTCATGTGAGCCAGTT
>JABUQX010038169.1:0-13087 GCA_015478945.1 Trachelipus rathkii
ATTTGCTTGTTATTTCTGCTCCAAATTGTATACTAATATGAGAATTCATTATCTACGTCGCCATCCGAAAGAGAAAGAAGTGAGAGAAATCCAGCAGTATTCGATTGGTAGCCCTGAAAGAGGCAACTTACTTATGAAGTTACGAAATGTTGGAAATTTTAAGCACAATATCAGGGTCCTAAAAAATAATGAAGGAATTCTATTGATGAATAGGAGACCCAATATGAAGTGTGAAAGACAGAACTATACAGATTACATTCCTTGTAAATATTGTTATGGCTTTTTCTTTAAATATGATTTGAAGAGACATGCAAATTCTTGTGTATTCAACGGTACAGATATTACAAAGCACATATTAGTCGAAGGAACTTTACTTCTGTATGAAGTTATTTCAGATTTACCGTCAAATAATTACAATTATTTATCTGATATTAAGAACGATTCACTGTTTCAGGTTATTAGTACAGACTACCTTATTACAAGGCTTGGTAATTTTTTAGCAGATTGTGGTTATGTATCTAATCTAGAGATCACTCAAAAAATGAAGTACTTAGGAAGGTTATTAGTCATCCTACAAGAAGAGACCCACTCGGAAAATTCAACTCTTTCAAATTTAGAACTCTTAAAAGTACGATTTTTCCTAAATTTTGAAGATCTGACTATTATGTGGTAAAGAATGGAAAGAAGATGGAGCTATTTTAAGGTGCAATGATGATGAGGCGAGAGTTCATACTGTGATTATATTGTGTTTCAGTTGAAAAAGACGAATTTCAAAAGCAGTAAAAAGAGATTTTTCATTGGTTTTTAGGTCGTCTTAAGTTAGACTGTTTTTTAATGGAAATTTCAAGTCTTTCTGACTTTTTCTATTTCAGAATATTTCGAATCTATTTTAAACTCTGTTATAAGATTAAAATCCACATTTAATTGAACATGTCTCTTAGATTTGAAACATTACGAATTAGAAATCTTTAATAGTATCAATGATATAGTTTTCGCAATAATTTCAGACATCATGTAAATTATTTGGTAATTAAAATCCACAATTAAACGGTACTCTGATGAGCATTTGCAAATAAAAATCATGTGTATCAGATGTGCTGCAATATCAAAAAATCTGAGAAAACTTGTCAAAGAAGTGATCTATTGAATAAAGATTTAGATGTAGTAAGAAACATTTGACTTATTTTTTTTACTGGAGCTTCAACTCTGCCGTAGATTATAGAATACATACACAATAATATATTTTCCTTTAGTGCGGTGCCCTTTTTAATATAAATAAAAAATTTTAACCTCCTTAAATTAGTCTTTTTTAATTTTCAACTATTACAAAATATTAGATATCTATATATCAAAGATAAAACGGATTTTTACTAAATTCAATACGAGTTTTGTAATCTTAAATAATTGAAGTTTTTAACGTTCTTTTTCAGCATTCTGAAAAAAAATCATCGTGGTTTCATTGAAATGCTTTCATGAATCAAAAGCAGAAAGCGAATTTATTATTACGATTTCTTATGAGGACTATATACTATTAACGATTTTTAATTGCAAATTTTCAGTATTTGTTTGAAATACCTACACATTTCATGTCAGTAATAGAATCCTGTTTGATAAAATCTAACTTTCATAAGCTTTTTCTTAATATTTTTTTCACATTACAATATACACATGTAGCTTCTTCGTATTCTCAAAATACCGTAAATTTTCCAACATTTGAAATTATTTGTGACTTTGTAAATATTAAAATTGAGTTTTTAAAAACGAGGAATTTTCAGATTCTGAAATGAAAACTGTGTATTCAATTGAAAAAATGACTAATTTTCAAAAACAATATGTGGAGATTTTATGATTTATATTTAGTTGTCAGTGTCTATAAATTGACGTAATGTTTTAAAGATTCATTTGCAAACTATAATGTTCTTATTATATTAGAAAATCTCATCAATTTTGTCTCTAAGAAAAACTGTCTTTGATCATAAAATAAATTTTAAAATACTATCTAAAATAACGCTTATTTACATTAGCGTTTTTCCCGAGTAATGATTACTTATCTCAAAAGTAGAATCTTTTCGTCTTCTAAATTTCAACATTTGAATTATTTGGCTAAAGACGTCTTAAATTGAGTATTTTTAACGGTATTTCGTTTCAGACATTAAAAACTAAGTGTGTTTGGCTAGTTGAATGCAATTTCATAAGCAGCAGCAGAGCTCGTGTCTTAATTGTTTTAGCGTTCTTAATTGACGTTGATTTTTTTAATAGCGAAACATTATCAATATATGCCGGTGGTTATTTACTGACGTAATACCCAAATATATTTCATTAGTTGTGAAAACTGTTTTAATCAAAAACTTTCTAAAACTTCTACAATTACGTTACTTTTTCTTAAATTTTCAACATTACAATTTGAGAACTCTTAAAAGTTATTTTTTCCTAATTTCAACCATTTGAATTTATTTGTCAAATCTTAATATTGAGTTTTTTAAGGTCTATTCCCAGCATTTGAAAAAATAATTTGTTTAATTTGAAATGTGCAATTTCAATAAGCTGCAAAGTTCATTCAGAAATTTAATTTTACATCTCTTAAATTGAGTTTTTTTTAAATGAATTTAAATATTTGTTTTCTATATACCAATATTTCCCAACTATTTTTGAAACGCAGTTTTAATAAAATTTACTTCTTAAGATTACGCTTTTTCCGTAAATTTTTCACATTAAATTTAGAACTCTTAAAAGTACGATTTTCTCCTAAATTTCAGTATTTGAATTATTTGGGGTAAATAATTGAGTCTTTTACGGTATTTTCAGCATTTGAATAAAATAATCGTGTTCTTCATTGAAATGCCTGATTTAAAAGCAGAAAGTAAATTTTATTAAATATTTTCTCCTACCTTATAAAATAAAAAATTCTCTCTCTTCATGAAATCAATTTAAATGTTATGTATTCACTCCAATATTACTCTCTTAGTATCGTGAAAACCTGTTTTTATCTTAAATATATCGTATTATAACTCTCTAAAATTATACAACTTACTTGGTTATGATCAGTAACTTATCATAATGTCAACTCTTCTAAAATGTCGCATTTTCTCCTAAATTTCGACAATTGCGATTTTTTGGCAAAATTACACCTGCGCCTTTCACACGCGGTAATGATTGACCTTAGTAAAAAGAAAGTGTTGTATCAACCTTTGTGTACGCATTTAGGTCAAGAGCACTGGAGAGGTTAATTATGCCGTAAATTTGTCTTATTGACGTATTCAATATTAATTAGAAAAATTGTCTAAAAGTTTGATACTTTTATATATTTCCAAATATTTGCCATTTATTAGAAAACCATGGTTAATAAAAAAATTTATAATCTTCTAAAATTCAGGCTTTTCGGATGATTCTTTTAGAACTATTTAAGAATGTTAGAAACTCCTACATAGTACATTTCCTAAATTTCAAAGTTCGCCAAATTTCGAATGTGGTAATACAAGATTAGAGTTTTTTAAATAACGGAGTATTTCATGCATTGCGAAAAAAATAATGTGTTGCTCAATTCGAATGAATGTTCAAAAAGCACCAAAAGAACGATTATTAATTGTTTTAGTCGTCTTAATGACGTTTTTTAATGACATATTCAATATTTGTTTTATATCCCAAATATTTCAGTTGTGAAACGCTGTTTTAATAAAAAATTTTTAACCCTAGCTAAAATTAGCTTTTTCTTAAATTTCACATTACAGATTTAGAATTCTTATCTAACAAGTACGATTTTTCTAAATTTCAAACATTTGGGAACATTATTTGGTAATTCTTATAAAATTGAGTTTTGATTACGAGAGATACTCGAGCATTTAAAAACAATAACTTTGTTTTTCAATTCAAACGGTTAATAGATTAAGCAAAATATTTGATAATAGATTTTGAGAGTTGAAGTTTTTAGGTGTCTTTAATGAAATTTCAATTCGACTAAACATTTCAATATCTAGATTTATTATAATACCTAAGAATGCTGTAATCATATAAGTTGTTGAAAATGTTGTTTAAATATAAAATTATAACTTTTTAAAATAGAGTTCCTTTGCTTAAATTTTTAACATTAACAAATCACACCCCTTAAAATTAGCAATCTAATGAGGATCAAGAGGAGACATTTGAAATTAATTTTGGTAATCTCTTAGAATCAGCTTTTTAGAACGATAGTATTTTCAGAGCACTTTGAAATAAGGATTGCGCTTAGCTTTTAAATGCCATTCTGTGTTCATAAAAGAATTTTAGTTAATTGTAAAACTGCCATTCTATTTGAAAATGAAATTCAATATTTACTGATTTATTTAATATATAGACGCCAATATATGGTCATTAGTTTTGACAAACGGCGCCAATTTATAAAACGTATATATATCTAGCCATCACATTACCGCGCTTATTTTCTAAATTTTTACTTATCAACTAATTTAGAACTCTGTAAAAATACGACTTTTACTAAATTCAAACATTTTGAAATTATTTGTTATTTAGAAGTTTTTTACATTAACCTTATTAAATAATAAGCTTATCTTGAAATAAAAAGTTAATGTGTTTTTGAACTTTCTAAAATCCCACAAAAGCAGAAACTCTTTGAATTTGTTAATTGTTTTCGGTGTCTTAAATTGACTGTTTATAATGAAATTTCAGAATTGTTATTAATATACCTAAATACTAAACCATATGACCAACCCAATCAATAACTAAAAAATTAACTCATATACAATACGCCTTTTTCTCTAAATTTTCACATACAGCATTTAAAAGGTTAGATACGTGTATGAGTGATCTCAGTATGGTTTAAAATAAAAAAGGTAATTATGTTTATTAATTACTGTTGGACTCTATAGCGTGTTTGTTCACAAGCATGAAAAAAATTAATGTGTAAAATTTTATTACTCTATTTACATCAAATAGTGTAGAAAAGGAAGTTATGTATAAATAGTACTTTCTCTAGTCTTAAAATGTTACGTATTTATTAATAGAAAAAGATACAATATTTGTTAAAAAGAAATAATAATTAATGTTATTTATTAATATTATGAAAACTGTTTTAATAAACATAAGAAGTTCTAACACGTTTTCTGTCTATGACTCACCCAACCAAGTTAGTTGAACTCTATAAAGTACAGAAAGTTTTTCCGTAAACTTCCAACATCGAAATTAATTTGGTAAATCTTAAAATTGAGTTTTAAACCGGATTTTCAGAATTTAGAATTTTTAAATCAATTGTGTTTCCATTGAAGCAAGTGCTGTGCTAACAATTTCAAAAAGGACATTTCAGTTTTTTCGGGTCAAATGAACCCTTACCTTTTCATATTGAAATTTCAATATTTACGAATTATACATACGCAAAATTTTTCAAAGTGTGTGAAAACCACCAGTAATAAATAAAAAGTATATAACAAAATATAAATAATATATCGAAGGAATCTTTTTCTTCAAATTTAAATTTACAATTTTATTCTATTTAAAAGGATATATATATTGAAAATGCTAAAATGTTTTAAAATGCTGTCGGTAACTAGTTAAATTGAGTTTTTTACGGATGTTACAGGTCATTTTAATACTAATTGGTGTCATTAATTGGATAATGCTGATTTACAAAACAAGCACAAAACGAATTATTTATAGTTTGGGTAGTACTTAAATTGATCGCTGTATTTTAATGAAATTACCATACAATTAATTGTTTGGTTTTTATAATAATTATGTCTATTGTTTTATTATAGGTTCTGAAGAACACTGATTTTAATAAAAAATTTAAATCACTTCTAAAATTCGCTTTTTCTTTAAATTTACATTACAATTTATATGATCAAATTACATTAGGCGGGAGGGGTGTCCTAAATTTCACATTTGAAATTATTGTGGTAATAAAAGATTGTAGGAGAAAATTAGTATTATTTCAGCTATTTTTGAAAAATAATATTGTTTTTATATTGTAATGCAAATTGTCGAGAAGCAGGAAAAAGTTAGAATTTTATATATTTGAACTTTAGGTGTCTATAAGATTTGATCGTTTTTTAAATGAAATTTCAAATATTTTTTTTAATCAAATATTTGGTATATAAGTTTAGAAAACCATATTTTTAATAAAACAAATTTAAACTTCTAAAATTACGCTTTTTCTAACATTTTTACATTACAATTTAGAACTGCTTAAAGTAAACGATTTGTTACTTAAATTTCAATCGATTATGAAAATTATTATGTGCTTAAATTCTAAAACACTTGATAGTTTATTTGAACGGATTATTTAATATCAGCAATTGAGAAAAAAATTAATGTTGATATTTTAATGAAGATGTATTACGAAAATGACAGAAAAGTGGATTTTTTAAATTAGTGAATCTTATGGATCTATATCAATTGTAACGGTTTTTTAAAAAAATACATTTAATTGAACTGTTAGTTATATAATCTTAAAACTAAAAAAAAAATGTAAAACAAAAAAAAATTATTTCAAAGATATATAAATCTTTAATAGAATGATATTTAAATTTCCCAAATTTTTATTAAAATTTTCATTAAAATATTTTAGACAATTATACGAAATTTTAGAACTTCATTAAAATAGATTAATGAGATATTTTTACCTAATTTCATACATTTGAAATTAATTTGTTTTAAAATCTATAAATTCAAATATTTAAGTATTTTTCAGACAAATTTGAAAAAATAATGTGTTTCATTGAAATCGCAAAATTTATCAAATAATATGTATAAATAGAAGTATATTATTATCGATTCTTTGTAAGCTGTCTCTTAATTTAAATTTTGTGTTTGATGTTTCAAATTTTATGTTATTTAAAACATTTATGATACGAAATAGTTAATATTAGTTGTGAAAAACCTGATTTAATTAAAAAAATTTTAATACACGCTAAAATTATAGCTTTTATTACTATAATTTTCTACAATTCAAAATACATAATTTTATGAACTACCTTTAAGTACGAATTTTCTACTTAAATTTCCAACATTTGAAATTTAAACTTATTTGCGTATATTGCTACTTAATGAACTTGATGTATTTTATTAACGCGGTTTCCATAGAATGATTTCATAAAAGAAACACTGTTAATTAATAGTGAAGAAGAAATTTCAAAAAAGCGAAAAAGCGAATTTGTAACTGTTTTTGGTGTCCTAAATTGAAGATTTTTTTTAATGAAATTTATTCAAATATTTGTTTTTTATATAAGCAAAATAATTTATTAAGTTGTGAAAACTGTTTAATAAAAAATTATTTTAAAACCTTTTATAAAATTAAGGCTGCTCATATGGACATAATTCACACATATAAAATATGACTCTTAAAAGTACGATTTTTTCATATAATTTATACCAATACATTACGAGCAAATTATGGCATTCATTCTTAAATAATTTAGATTTATGTACCGTATTTATTCTCAGCATATTTAGTAATCAAGATAATGTGTTTTATGTAAATTTAGAATGTAAGAAAATAAAGAAAAGAAGCTTTTTCCAAATGGAAATAAAGGTATCTTAAATGACGTTTTTAATGATAGACTATATTTGTTTTATTAATATACATCAAATTATATTTCATCATTAGTTGTTGAAACGTTTTAATAAAAAATTTTTTAAGCACCTCTTAAATTACGATATATTTTAATCTTTTTTTATTCACATTACTAAATAAATTTAAAACTACTTATTTGGTCGCATTTTGTTAATTTCGATAAATTTTCAAATCATTTAATGTAATTATTTGGTAATTCTTAAATTGAGTTTTTTATCATGAGCTTTCAACATTATTGACAATAAATATAAATGTGTTCACATTGAAATGACTTATATATTCAAATGAATGAGAAAAGCGAAATTTAATTATAGTATTAGGTGTTCTTATAAAAAATTAGACTTTATTTATGAAAATTACAATATTTGTTTTTATTACTAATACTTTCATTAGTTGATGAAAACCTGTATATTTAATAAAAGATTATTAGACTATCTAATAAAGATTACGTATTTTTATCTTAAAATATTTACTCAATATACAAATTTTAGAACTCTTAAAAGTATACGATTTTTCCTAAATTATCAACAATTTGAAATTATTTGTAAATCTTAAAATTTGAGTTTTTTAACGGTATTATTCGAAGCAATAATTATGAAAAATAATGTTTTCATATGAATATGCAGTATTTTGTATAATGGCAGAATAAGAGATTTTAATTAATTGTTTTAGGTATAGTTCTAAATTTGACGTTTTTTAATGATATGAAATATATATATTGTTTTATTAATATATATACAAATTATTTCTTAGTTTTGAAACCCTAACTGTTTTAATAAAAAAAAATTTATACTTATCCAGTTTCATTTATTTATACTTAAAATTTATTCTGAGCATTCAAATTTAGAACTACTTAAAATAAACGATTTTACTATATAATTTCAAAATTTGAAATTATTTTGTTAAATTTAAAATATAGAGAGATTTTTTAACTGAGTAAATTATTCAGCATTTATGAATAAAATAATGACGTATATTTTTTATTTATGCAATCTTAAAAAGAGCAGAATAAGTAAGATATATATAGTTTAATTGTTTTAGGTGTCTTAATTGACGCTTTTTTTAATTTGAAATATACATATATTATTGTTTATTATTACTCAAAACTTTTCTTTCATTAGTTGTGAACTGTTTTAATAAAAAATTGTTAAACCTTAAAATCTGATATACTTTTTCTTAATAGAATTTATTCAACATTACTATATTTAGATACTCTTAAAGATATACGATATTTTTTTTCCACTAAATTTCACACATTTGAAATTTATGGTAATATCTTAAATAATTAGAGTTTTTAAACGTGTATTTTCAAGCTATTTGATAAATAAATTTATGTGTTTACACTTGAAAATGCAATATTTAATAAAAAGCAAGATAAAAGAGACGGATTTATATTAATTATGATTTTACTTCATACTTAAACATTTAGATCGTATTTATTAATGAATTTAATATTTTGTATTTATCATGCTAATTTTTTCATTGAGATACTTAGTTAAATAAAAATAATTTTATAACCTCTAAAATTAACGCTTTTTCTTAAATTTACACATTATACATATAAATTATAAGAACTCTTAAAAAGTAAGTATTATTTTTACCTAATTCAATCTATTATGAAAATTTATTGGTAAATATCTTAAATATATTGATATTTTTATATCGATGATCAGTATATCGAATTTGAAAAAATTATGTGTTGCATTGAAATGCTTTAATTCAATAAAGCTAAATAAAGGCTGAGAATATTTATTTAATAGTATTTAGGTGTTCATAATTGACAGTTTTTTTTAATAGAATAATTTATGACTTTTAGTTTTATATTACCAAATATTATATTATTAGTTGTGAAACATAGTTATCTTAATAAAAAATATAACCTCTAAATTACGTATCTTATTATTTAAATATGTTCAATATCAATTTAGAAACTCTTAGAAAGTACTGATTTTCCTAATTTAACACCTTGGACAATTATTGTAATTCTTAAAATTGAGTTTTTAACGGGTATTTTATTTTAGCATTTGATAAAATAATGTATGTTTTTTCATTGAAATGAATATTTATATCAAAAAGAGCAGTAAAAGAGAATTTATTATTAGTATTTAGTTTTTAGTTAAATTAGACGTTATTTTTAATGAATTATTTATTATCAATATTACTGGTTCTAAGGGCTATATCTTAGTTTAATATTATCATTTAACTGGTTGGAAAAACCTTGATATTAATAAAAAAATTTTAAAATTCTTAAAAATTATCTCGTGACTTCTATTCTAAATTATATTCACAATTCTGAATTTAGAACTCATCTAATAATACGTATAATTATTTATTCCGTAAATTTCTAAACATTTTGAAATTATTATGGATAAATTATTAAATTTCTAATTTATTAACAGTGAGTATTATATCAGCATTCAGTGAAAAAATAATAAAGTGGCTTCATTTGAAAATCACATAATTTCACAATTCTTTCATAAAAAAAATTCGCAGAATAGTTTTAGAATTTTTTTACTTTTAAAATTGTAACTTATTTTTATTTTCAATTAATCTTTTCAATTTTTTTACACGTTATATCTTATATTATAACATTTATGTGTATTAGTTTGTGAAACTCGTTTTAATTAAATAATTATTATAACACATCTTTTCAATTACTGATCTTTTCTTGAATTTATTCAACTTACAAATTTATAAGAACTCTTAAAAGTCGCGATATATTTTTTATCCTAAATTATTCTAACATATGGATAATTATTTTGTATTCTTAATAAGTGACATTTATTAAACGGTATTATACTATCCTATTCCTTCAATTGAAAATATTTAACTGAATATCATAAGTTCGGTACGTGTATTAAAAAAAAAAATCTTAAATGTTATTAAATTATTATTCAGTATCTGCATTCACTACTCTAAAATGCATATATTATCTATATTATCTCAAATATGCATTTAAGATTGTAATAAATTACATTTATTAATAATAATGGTGAAAACTATTACGAGGATATGAGGTCTAGGATTGTTGTGTATATTGAAATTATATTTCTAATTAATATATTTCCTGAAAGTCTAGATATCAAAGTTTTTTTTCAAATGAAATTAAGAATTTATTTACATTTGAAAGTTACATTGGAATTGATAAATTTAATTCTAAATCAAGTAGATTTAATATGCATTCTATTAAACATACTTTCAATGGAGAATCATTTACATTTTTCAGTATGAAAGAGAATCATTTTTGTACACGTTATTAAGGTGTTATGATCTGAAAACTTTAGTTGATTAAAAATTGTATAATTTTCTATATATTTGTTTTTTATAACGCAATGTTAGTAGATTAATGTTGTAGAATAACACTAGATTTAATAAATAAAATTTAACTTCTAAATTTCGACTTTTGTTCTTTTTTTTTATTCAAGCTTACGGAATTTAGAACTCTTAAAGTACGATTTTTCCTAAAGTTCCAGCAGTAAGGAAAAGTAGGTGACATGCAAAAACGAAATAGGTTATATATAAAACTGCTAACGGAAGAAGTATTGAACGTTCCCCAAGAATTTAATTGAATTGACATTTCAAAAAAGCAGAAGAGAATTTATTAATCTGAAAAAGACGTCGACTAATTGTCCGGGAGTTTATTTTTAAATGAAAATTATCAATAGGTTTCAAATATTGTAATATATACAAATATTATCATTTATTTTATTGAAAAATAACCTGTTTTATATAAAAATAATATTGAACCATTATAAGTAAAAGTATGAAAGAAAATTCTTCACATTACATATTGGCGGAAACTTTTAAAAGTACGATTTTCACTAATTTATACACATATATTGAAATTATTTATGTAGATATATCTATAAAATATGATCATATTAATGATCTCATAAATATCTTGAACAAATTTTCCTTTACATATATACATTTATAAATAAAATATTATATAATTATGTTTGAAACCTAAAATATATAAAATTGTTAGACAAGCCATGAGAAGTGAAGAAAGATATAAAATGTTGGGCTTATCTTCAAGGTAATCGGTTATAGGAGGGATGAGATACATTGAAATTGACACAAGAGAGAGGTTGATATATAGAAAAATGTCAATTGGTGGAGGACCAGTTTTCTTGATGTTTCTTTTCTTGGTACCCGGGTATTTATCCGAAAATGATTATTAAACAAAATATTTCCTAACCCAACCTAACCTAACCTAATTTATTTATTACACTGTTTATAATACTCGTCTATTTTGCTGTTCAATTGTAAGGTGGAAAATATAACTACCCTGTTCTATGTACAAATATTGATTTTAATGGTGCAGAATGTTTCTAGTTTTCATATCTAAAGAAAGAATGTTTTACTTTTAATGTAATTTTAGTAGTTCATCTCTTTATTTTCTTATTGATTGACTCTTTATCTGCTGATTACTGGTTGACTCTTTCAAAATCTCTTTTCCGCTTGGTCTTTTAACTAAAAACTTACGCTTTTTCATGCATAAAAAGTTATCACTCTCTTGATAAAAATTATATATGTTTTATTTATACTATCGTCTTTTAACGGTTTATGCTTATATATATATATATATATATATATATATATATATATTATATATATATATATATATATATATATATATATATAGTATATAAGAGATATATATTTGTTATATATATATATATATATATATATATATATATATATATATATATATAATGCGTTTACTGAAGCACCTTTTGGTGCTTTTCCGTTATATGCTACCGTTTGAAGATGTGTGTGTATATATGTTTGTGACAGTGTTTGTGTATGCATATATTTACTGAACTTAACTTAACCTTAGAACCTGAAGTCTTTTAAAAACAGTAAACCAAACTAAAATGAAACGGTAGCGTATAACTGAAAATGATGACCCATCTTTGATTTTGGTTGAACAAGGGAAATGACTTGTTTTTGTTTTACCCTTCAGATAGGCGGTCAGGAGGGAGAGTACGAATACAGTTTCTTTGAAGTTGAATCCGATGCTATTAATAATTCGAGTAAATCACTAGTACCTGCTGCGACATCAGTTGAGAATGCTACTTCATCGGTTAATTCTTCTACTACCTCGCCTAGGGGAGGATATCAGTGTCCCTATTGTTCGAAAATGAGCGTCTCTCATCATAATTTAGTGATCCATATTCGAAAACATACTGGTGAGAAACCTGTCAAATGTCCTCATTGTTCGAAGAGGTTCGCTTCGAGGTCCAACTTGAGTCTTCATATGAGAATTCATACTGGGGAGAGACGTTTCCAATGCCCCGTTTGTTTGAAAAGGTTTACCCAGAAATTTAATCTTCAAAGGCATATGATACATATGCACAATCAGTAGTAGTAGTTGTAATAATAATTATTATTTAATAATTATTATTATTATTATTATTTATTATTAATTATTATTTGATTTTGATTATTATTACGCTAATTATTTTCACGATAAATGCGAAAACGGTTAAACACCAAATTGATCTCGAACGAAGTACAATG
>JABUQX010038170.1:0-15000 GCA_015478945.1 Trachelipus rathkii
ACTCCAAAATCTAAATGTTCGTTCATAGATCTCTGTTTTCCCGATAATTTAGACATTCCCGATGTTTCCGAGTGATCCTCCTGCCTTACCTTCTGAAGTCGAGAGAGAACATTCCACCTGCCTTACCTCTGAAGTTTCTTTTTTCCCAAAAGAGGAAAAACATTAAAACCCCCCATTTTTTCTTCCCCTTCCCTCCATAATTGGGCCCTTTTTTGAACATCAAAGAATCATTCCTCCTGAATTACCTTATAGCCTCACCTTAACAATACCTCCGAAAACTATTTTCGCCCAAATTCACTAGTGTCATCTGAATTATTCTACTCCCCTATTCCCTATTCTCAAAGTAATGTTAGTTCCTCGTACGAACATATTCTACAACTGCTGTTATCCATTTCTACTCCTATAAAGAAGTTACAAACTCATTTCTTCTAATATATTACCTCAATTCTTCTACTACCTCCTCTCTAACTGTCAATCCTAACACCCAGTTGGTACGGATTCTTATGCACACGAGCATACCCAAACCCAACAAAAACAATAAAAACGCATATCAATCAAATACCAAAATCAACAATATAATTATAACCCAAAGAACACACATATCTACCATAGATTGATTGAACGCGTAATTTAACTCAACGTGATTGGATCACAGTACAAGTATTAAGTAGTACAATGTGAAAATAATTAGTTTTAAGAATTCATCTACATCGTGTGTTTTCTTATCCGCGATTTGAATATATATGTAAAGTAAGTCAACTTTCGTTGTGCGCGCGGGAATTTCGTCTTCTATATGTAAGTGTACACATTAAGTATAATATCCCACACAGTGTTATATCCTATACTCTACCCCAAATTTACCACTAAATACCTATCTTTTAAAAAAAGGTTTGGTTTTTATATCCCGTATATTCTTAATGATGTTTGTATATATTTATAACTTATATGTTTTGGTTGTCCTATACCACTTTTCTACCAAAATGAAGAAAATAGAAATAAATTTCTAACATTTATAATAATATAAGAGAAATAGGAAGAGAAAAAAGAATCACACATATAACTAACGTCTTAATTTTAGGGGATATTTTGTATGTTATATTATAGCTTTGGGCGTGTGATACGCTCAGTTTCCTCAGCCATTTGAAATATATTCATTCTATCTTACATTGTTTTATGTTTCTTGACGAGAACAAATTTTATCTAATTGGTGAAGTCTCATTTATATATCATGCTTTCCGCTTCTTGTGCCTTTTGCTATTTGTTTAAACTTTTTCCCATACCTCTATACTGCTAACAACCGATAATGCTATCTAATAGATAACTCTTGGTTCTCATCTTGCTGATTTGTGACAAGCGCAATGTAATTTATTTCGGATACTTAGAAATCTAACGAGTAGGAAATATTTAAGAACTCTCTAGAAAATTTATTACACAACATTTTTTTCTTTTAATAACTGAGTCACCAATTTATGTCAATTTCTTTCTTACCATTTTCTTTATCAAAAATTCTCATCAGTAAAGATGTTTAGAATTTTTAAAGCAATATTTATTTTGCTACCTTTATCTTCTATAGATATCATTTCGCTGCCTATACTCTATCCCTCTAAAGGAGTAACTTACACTTTAAAACCGTTTAACGACAATCATAATCCCATGCATCCTCTCACAATAGTACCTCATGTAAAGATTCAAAAACTAACCAGACTATGTTATCAAAAGTGATATTTCTTCCAATCTTGGTGCAAGTCTAGCAAACGCAACAACTAAATTTCCTCTGTGAATGATCCATGGATAAATCTCTCTTCATTCTTCTTCTTCCTCTACCTTCAAAGAAACGTCTCTGCCTTTAACTTGACGTTCGTGTTTACTTGACGTCTGTGGGAAAATTCCTTCGTCTTTATTGAACTGTTATGGACGATGCATGCCATCATGCAGAAGCAAAAAAAAAGCATAGATTGTCATATCACTCAGATAATGTAAATTCCCTATTTTAAAGGTTTAGAGACCAATTGAAATCTAATACACGAATCATTCCCTCTCTATCCTTGACACACATATCAATAGATGATATTGATAAAGATCATTAACCCCACAAACTCCTCCAATTAGCTTTTTCCTCATTTTTAAGCATATAAATAATGATAGATTCAACATTTTTCCATTTTACTAACTACATCAATGCAATATCTGGTTAGAACCTAGGACTATAATATATCCATGCTTATTATTGGCAAACAAGTAACCTATCTTCCATATACAATATATATTCCCTTTTTACACACTAAAACCCTTTCATTTGAAAGTCTGAAAGAACCCAA
Source organism: Trachelipus rathkii (assembly GCA_015478945.1). Classification (NCBI taxonomy): domain Eukaryota; kingdom Metazoa; phylum Arthropoda; class Malacostraca; order Isopoda; family Trachelipodidae; genus Trachelipus; species Trachelipus rathkii. The sequence goes on from JABUQX010038170.1 coordinate 2,319, forward strand.
ATTTGTCCTACACTACCATGGTTTTGCAGTAATTTAAGTTTCAAAATGAATTATTCTTTCCTTCACCATGGGTACCTATTTAATAGATACTATTCCTTATAGTATCGTTACCTTAATTCCCTTTTGCTGATCATCAGTATTACTCATTATAACCTCCGCTGAGATCGACATTGATTCCTTCTTTCCCCTACTCCTACTAATTCTCTCTGGGCCACTTCTCGCTCACTGTGTTAAACATCCTAAAACTATACATCTGGTTTCTTTGTCCAATATAAATCCAGAATGATGACAATAATTAGTTAAGTCCATCTAGTGCAATGTCTTTTCTAATAATTTTTTTGGGTATCGCCCAAAGTTTTTCTCATTGTTGCTGAACCCTTTTAAAAAAATTTTTAACCATAATTTTATCCTGTTTCCCACTACCCTTAGTTCATTTACTTCTCCATCCTGTGAATTTTTTGTATACTAAAATGTTTTTTTGTTTTTGATCATGACTAATAACACATTCATACTAAACATAACACCGCCCCATTACATTGAAATCCATTGTAATACCACTAACTAGAAAAGAACCATTATTCAATTCAACGCTTCATTCCAAGAAATCATTTTCTCTTTTATTGACCCCATAGTACGCACACACTAAATTGTTTTACATCCTTTAGTTAATAACCCACACTTGCTTATCTACAATTACTATTATTATCTTGATCCATCCAAGGATTTACTCTAACTGACAAACCGATATCATTTCAGATAATCGCCTCTCATGTGTATTGCAAATCCCGCTAAAGTGTTAATTAACTTCTCTCAATACAGTTGGAACGTTGTCCCCTGTATATTTTTTCTTCCTGTCTTAAACCATCATTCACCCAAACTCCCTATTTTGTCAAGTCTCCTAAAATAGTTTGGATTAGCAACTACATTACATTTAATTAATCATGAACCACAGCATACTCGAGTTCTCTAACTCATTTCACCCACCTAGTCTCTGTATGCTAATCATCGTTATACTTATTTTTTCAATCTAAAATTCGCTTCGTTTTCTATTCGTAATTACATACTATAATTGTAATACCCGACGTAGGTTGAATCCTATTTACCCTAGGTGCTAGTATAAGTGGCCCGACTACAGATGATATCGATCAAATTATCTTCCACGTCTCAGACAACAACTGCATTATCGAATGCCGCCCTCCGCCTGCGCTGGTCCCCGCGTCGTCGACGTTCGAGGCAACACCCGAAGCATACGCACTGGACGCGGGCAGCGGGTTCATATACCCTATTCACGTTACGACCATCATTAACTGTTAAATTCCTAGCACACGAAAAACGCTTTACCGTTATTCAACATACGACCCCTACGGCTACCGGCCTTACCCGATACTTTAGAACTCCGTTTACGGTCACACCAAAACATTCAAGACTTAATATTACTCCTCTTTCATCGCTATTCTCCAAACTCAAAGAATTTTTAACCCTGCGTGTTGATTTTCGTCGTTCCGATTGATCTCTCTTCTCCTTACCGATTCATATGATTTTCCCTGAAGCACACATTATCAAAATAACATGTTATGAAGTAAAAATAATAACAAAACTCTAACTTAAAGTGCTAGCGAATTAGTCTTCATTCATGCTCCTTATAAACTATTCATTTTATCCAAAACAAATGTCAGTTTGCACGGTCACACGCTGACCAAGTAATACCAGCGCAATAGCATATTACTGGCCTTAAGAAAATCCTATACTGAAAAGAAATCTTCGAGAAATTTCGAAAACCAAAAGACTCTTTGAATAATCGCGAAGTGGAAGTTAGAGGCCGGCAAAACTTCTTGCTTGTTAGGTTTTCAACCTCTTTTACAAATTAATACTTTAACCTTTTTTGGTATTCATATGTAAACACATCCTATCTGTGCAATTTCTTAAATAAACTCCATTAAACAAATTCTCCTGTTGAAAAAAAACTAATCAGTGAGATTATTAAAGGAATTGTTGTTGTGCTATTTGCAAACGTGTTAAAATTAGATCATCTATTTTACGAAATAACATGGGTTAAGAATCAAACCCAATCTTAATATAATATATATATATATATAATATATAATAATCTATCATTATATATATATTATACTATATACATACTAATATATAACTATTAAATAATATAAATTATAATATATATATATGTTATATATATAATAAATAATATATAGTACTATAATATAATTCTATGTTGTAGACAATATTCCGTACATTTTGCATTAAACGTTTTATACATTTGCAAGCATGTGATGAGTCCAAATTTCACGTACACCTTTCGGTCTTTAAGTATTTATTAAATTACATGTAACTGTATTGGCTTTCCCCCAATTTTGATTATGTTCTACAGTTACCTCATATTTTGATTGCATACCATAATTAATTCCACTTAATATAAAACTAATTAGTTTAAAGTTTAGTATCTCTTAGACCAGGATTTCGTACATCTCCACTCTTGTATTATGTAAACGCTATTAAAGATCTTCTAATTTGAAGACTTACTAGTACTACGCTATAAAACCAAGCATTTTGCCAAATGTAAGTACAGACAAAAAAAGGTTTGCTTACACTGTATATATATATATATAGTATATAATATATATACATATATCTATATCATATTAATATTCTTACCTACTGTGACTGATATTTTCTCTTTGTGGTTTTGCTTTTTTCATGACTATTTTAAACCAATCTTATCTTCTACTTATTACCATAATATACCATATAGGCATATAGATATATATATCTTAGTACTATACTATATGATACTACATATATATATATCATAGTACGACTGTGAGATACGTCGTATCTCCTTTCGCTATCTCCTAGCACTCCGTCTCTCGCCAGGCGTGCATCGCTCTCACATACCGGCCTCGCGGTATCTGATCATCTATTACATCTATTACCTATATATGGGTCGATAATTTGTTCATAGAGCGACAAACCTACTATCCAACCTCCTCATCCTCAAATACCAATAGCCATCAGGTCGGACAAAGACAGTACATTGCATGGAAATGCCTGCGTCCCAATTTTCACAGAGTCGTAAAATTGTTCTAATAAAAAAAAAAAAAAAAAAACAAAAAATCAAAAAACAAAATAAAACCAATACATCACGTATAATGATATCTCAATACTACAATAAAGCTACCAGGAAAAAAAGAATACATTTTTGGCATCATGGAAAATGCTTTAGATAAAACCCCTAAAGAAAATAACTCAAAAAATTAAAATATTATCAATAATCATTATAGAATATGATTAGAGAGCCCTCATAGAGACCTTTATTCGGTGTACTCGTTAGTAAAAGTACAATAGATACTTTCTATTAAATTTGCTTTTTCCTTCTACTATAAGCCGAAACTACCCCACGCGGTCTGTTTCACGGATTCTGTATACCGCACCTCCTTGCATGCAGGCCACGATCGGTCTCCTCGCCTTCCGAATCTACGGTCTTCTTGCCTCTGGAGGACGTAATTCCCCCTCCTCCGTGGAGCGGTACTCCTGGAACCCCCGCGCTCCTCATTGGTTTATTTGCGGCTGTCGCGTTCCCCGCCCTCCCCTACGGTACGTGACAACACGGTCCGTCCCCCCGTAGCGTGTTCCCCGTCAGCGACTGCGAGCCCCTTACATTGCCGCTGGTTAGATACCTTACAAAGATCATATATAACGTGAGCTATATATAACGTATATTAATAATATATAGCATCAGTGATATATATATACCTCAATATATATATATATTACTACCCTATATTATATATACTACTACTACTACTATATCACAAATTATATATAATACTATAATATATAGAGTATCAACGGCCGTACTCAAGTACTGATATTATGTCCCATGCTCCTAAAAAGAGAAAACATAGTCCAATCATCTTATTTATTTATCTTTATTTTATTCATTTTTTTTCTATACTATGTTTCCAACTAACAAATTTACAAGGATGCTCCAAATACTAGTATTCCCTCTTGTCGCTGTAGCTATTGTTAGTTTTTGATTCAAGATCTTTATTTCCTCTTTTTTTTATTTTTTTTTTTTTTCTTTACCAGTTCCTCAAAAATTTTGCCAGGATTCCAACAATGTATTTCCTTTTTCCTTGTAACTATTGTAGTCTTTTCGAGCATGCATGGATCGATCGATAGTTTGTCCGCTTCTAAAACCAAATATCAGCCTTAAATATATTATATTAATATATAAGACATATTACTATAATATATATACGTATATCATACATACTTATATATCGACCGCTTATATAGCTAACTATATAGATAGTATATAGTATCATAGTCCACTAGATAGCTTAGTTAATTACTACCTATATTATAATATTAATTATCACGATATGTACCGTCTGATATCTTATCGCTTCTCACATTAAACACTCTTTGTCACATTCGACAGCTACTTCTAATATATCACTAATATACCGTATATATATATATTATGCAGAGAGTACCGGAACTAATTTCAGTTCCGGCTCGAACCGGAATTAGCAGGGTTCAAAGAAAAACTATTTAATTTTATCTCCTACTCTTCCTGTTCACATCGTATAACACTATATATACGATCCGGGCCGTATACCTATATTACTATATTATATATATATAATACTAGTATATTATTATATATACTATCAGTTTATATATATATAACTACTATAGATATATATATAGCAGTGATGATGTATATCTGCATACACCTCTTATATATATATATTACTATAAGTTTATATATATTACGTCTTACGCCTCCTCTAAGAAAGGCTACGGTCCTGTCAGCATGATGCCAGCACATTCGATTTTCCCACTCAGTTCTTGCCAGAAGTAACAATCCTTCAATCAGCTGACGGCATTCGATCCATGTCTTCTCAGGGCTCTCTCGACACCAATCCCCCCTTGACTCTCACTCCCCTCCATCTTCCCAACTCCACCATAACGTCACTTCGCCACTCGTCTCTCCCGGCATCCTTTACTCATGCTGGTCCACATCTCATCTTGCCGAATCTATTCTGCTCCACACAGACACCACACCAACTCTCTTCCCCAAACCACTCGTTGTTTCACTCTATCTCTTTCGTCTTTCCCAAAATCGTCCTCAACACCTTCATTTTCCACAGATTTGATCCTTTCTTTCCTCCCTTGTCTGCTAATGCTCCATGTAGATGTACGCGTGTTGTATTTGTGAGGAAAATCATACATTTATCAAAATATTATCTTTTTTCACTTTTATTATCTATTATCCGAACTTTCATAACTAGATACAACGCTCTCTCATTGTTCTTCCGTATTATTCCATTCTTTCCTCCACGCCTCTTATGTACAAAATCCTCTCTTGCTTCGTAAACGATTCCCACTCCACACTACAAACAACTGACTCCACATTTTTCAAATCTTTCATAATCATTGATGATCTCCATTTACCTCCCTTCCTCTCTATCCACTCTCCTTATCATTATTTTTTTCAGTATTCATCTGTAAGTCAACCTAATTCAAGTCTCTCGCAAAACTTTCCTTAAGTCCTCTGAACACTATCTCCTCTCCACTCCAACACGCTAAACCGTCCGAACTTGATCATTATTATCACCATCCAATCCGAATTCCTCTTGACTTTTTGACTCTCACTACATCCAGCAATGACGATTAAAGAGAAAGGGGGATCAGGACAGTACGCTTTAACCAACACAACAAAAAGCATATACCAACATCGATCCAGTATTTACTATGACGTCACTAAGATCTCTTCCCCTTCTGCTATGACGTCACATGACAGACCCAATCCAGAGAGCAGTATTTTTTTCAGACCGCCCAAGTCAGACAAGCCGGATATTATTTATACGTCACTGCTGATGCCCAAGTGAACGATCAGTAGTTTTATGACGTCACATAGGAAAAATGAGAGCCAAGGAATGACGTCATTATGTCGATGAAGTAATATTTTAGTTTTTGTTGTTTTTGTTGATGACGAAGTGCGGACACACACACATGACTATCATATCCAGGCTAGGCTTAATAGCTAATTACGTTAGAAAAAATTCTATATATTACTACTTATATATTATACCAAATCTTCTATACAACTTTAACATCTTTGCAACTATTACTAATACTAAATAATGATGAATACACATATAATATATATAATATATATATAATTTTTATTTTAATTAACTTTCCAGTTCTCATGCTTTAAATATTTCAATTTATATATTGTTTTAAAGTTATGGTTTAAATATTTTTAATTTTATTTTTATTTAAATTAGATTAGCGCTGTATTTTTAATAATAATACGCCCGGCCTTTGATCCGCTCCATACCTATGCACAACGCAATATGGTTTCACAGCGAGAGCTCGAAGGCTCTCATGCTGCATGCGTACCTCTACCGTCTATGAGCAGGTCATTCCAGGCTCGTCATTCTTCCCTACTTGAGCGTCATTAAAATACTGATCGGCTAATATTGGGCATCAGCTAGGAGGACGACGGTCATTAAAGATACTGCTTTGCTGCATTGCGGCCTCTGCTGAACGTTTTTAAAAAACTACTGCTCTCTGAGCTGGCTTCTCACAGTGCACTATTCCATAGCCAGAAGGGGAGGGGATTAGTAACATTATATAAATACTGATCGCTAATTGGTTATCCTTGGTTTGTTACCACTCAGGACAATTCCCACTTCAAAACATTTTTCCTTTTTGCAGACAGTTCTCATTTTGCATTCATAAACGCTATACAAGCTTTTTATTTATCTCCTCAGCCTTTCCTCCACTCCATCGTACCAACTCTCTCCCATCATACATCGCTCACAACCTTCGTGATCTTCGGTAGCCGTTGCGAGCACCTGGGGTTCTGAGTCAAAATCGCTTGTCTTCATGTCCAAGAAGAGCTAATATATGCTGTTTTATTAATTCCCATCTTTTCTCCAACAATATTCTTAAAGCGAACAGCAGGTCCGAGGTACTACCCATATTATTCCTCCCTAACTGTCGCTTCTTACCTCACAACAATAGGTTCTGTAACTAAGCTTAAAGCGAACAGCAGGTCCGAGGTAATACCCATATTATTCCTCCCCTAACTGTTTTTCCATCATTCCTCCTACTCTTTTTTCTAAAATCCTTCAGTACATTTTTGCTATGTGATCCAACAAAGTTATCCCCCTATAGTTTCCCCACTCTCCCATATCTCCTTTTCTTTTATAAATGGGCAAGATCGTTATTCTCCCTTATCTCCCGGGAACTTCACCCTCTCTCCAATATTTATTAAAAAGTTTCATTATTTTCTTCTTCAGTTCTCATCTTCCTTCCCTTATCAGCTCTATTGTAATTCCATCTTCGCCCGGTGTTGTTCCTTTTTTCCTTTTTGACAGTGCTTCGAAAAAACTCATATTTTCCCATCGTAATCGAACACTCCTCCTCCGTCTCTTCTCCCATATATTACTTCTCTTCCCCATCTCTCCTTTCTTCTACATTTAGGAGTTCTTCAAAATATTCAGTCAATCTCTCATTTACCTCTTCCTGTGCTGTAAGTATTTCTCCTTCCTTAATTTTGATACTATAAAGTTTCACCTTTCATTTTTTTATACGTTTTTGCCAGTCTGAAAATATTTTTCTTTACTCCCTCTGCATCCTCTCCCAATTCTTCTGCCATCCTTTTTTAGCCTCCCTTTTCACTATCTCTGCTCTTTTTTTTGCTATCACGTATTCAGCTCTTCTCTGTTTTGTTCTTCCTTTCAGTCACTTTCTCATTTTCTTGTTCTTTTCCACTTTCTCATTTTCATGTTTTTTTCAACCACCGCCCTCTTCACTTCCTCATTCCATCACATAGTGTATTTCTTCCTCGTTCCTCCACCACTCCTCACTCCCAACGTTTCTTCCGCGGATTCAATAACAATTTCTTGCAAATTCATGTTTATTTCTTCCACATTATCCGACTTTTCCTTTATTTTCTCCACATATTCCTCCCTCTTCCCTTGCTCTTTCATGGTCTCAACTTTAATTATTTTCCTTTGTTTTCCAACCTGCCACTTTGTTTCCTGTACTCTCCCTCCAGCAACCACCAGTCTATGATCAGAGTCACATCTGACTCCAGGAAGCACTTTATAGTTTTCCATCGGTCTGTAAACAGACACTATGAAATAGTCATTAGATTTTTGGTCAAAACTTTCGGTGTTTTGATTCCACCTATATCTATAGTGAACTTATGAGATTCTCTCTTTTTGAAAAGCCATTCATAATTTTTAAATTCCTTCTCATACACAAATCTATGAGCCTCTCTCTCGTGGATTTCTCTCATTTTCTCCATATGGACCCAATATGCTCTCCACCTCATTTCTTCTCTTCCCACTCTGGCATTACAATCACTCATCAGCAGATGCAGCATATTGTCCTAGTCTCCACCTTCCACACTCTCCTCCACCAAATTCATGAACCTCTCCTTCTCCTCTTCTGGATGCGATGCCCCTGTTCTGGGGCATATACTTAATGTATGCGGTATTTTTGCCTCTTCATTTTCAAAGTACTTATAATCAATCTCTCGTTTACCTTTCTGACTTCCTGTATGAAAGGTGTAATTTTTGGTCCAATAATAAACACTGCACCATGTTTCTTTATTCCCTCATCGACTTCCCTGTAAGTCAGCACATATATCCCGCCCAAATCTCTGCCACTTTCCTCTCCCTCCACTCTCATCTCTGGCATCCCCACCATATCAATCGCTCTCATCATATCTCCACGATCTCCTCCTCTTTTCCTCTATAACAACCACATTTATTGTAGCCAATTTAATCTTTTTAAAAGACAATCAAATGTCGTGTTCTTTTCGGTCCTAACTTTCAAATCTATGCGTTCTGGCGTGTCCGAGGCGTTTCAAGGGCTATTGGCAACATTCTTTCATCTCGGCGTGCTTTCTAGGCCTATCTCCTAAGCCATTTTCTCCGTTGCCGAACAGGTCCTCAACCTAATTCGTGCCCCAGAGGTGCACGACAGGACTGGAGTCGACTCTCAACCCTCTTAATATATAATATATATACTATATATAAATATATATAATAATATATATATCTAATATATATATATTATAATATATATATATAAAATATACATATAAATAATATATTATATATATATATTATATAATATAATATATATATATAAATATAATTAAAATATTATTTATATATATATATATAAATATATATATAATATTATATTAAATATTAATATTATATAATATATACAAAAACATCAAGGGCAATAAAACGCGTATATTATAAGTATCAAGTTTATGCAGACGAATTAAAATAAACAGCAATAATTCAAAGTTCGTAATAGATTTCACCATATAAATGGTCTCTGATTTAAGGACGTTACTTCGATCCTTAACGGGGGAAAAATTTACGATCACTTCAGACGCTGTAAACATTGAAGAAACTTCAATCACATGGTCTGAAAAGAGATACAGTAATTCAGTAAGATCGAAGCTAACGCTCTAAACACCAGAAGACATTTATTAGTGATATTACGAACTTTGATAGTAGTTATAGAACATTCAGCCCCTAACTTGGATATATAATAATATAAATATCATTATATATATATTAAATATATAAATTATATAATATAATTATATAATAATATATAATATATATATATTACTATATATTAATATTAATAATTAAATGTGTCGGTCTGGTTAAGCTGTTCAAAACAAGAAGAAGTTCAAGTTAATAGTGACCTGTGGTATAAACTACTTTAGACCTTGATTGGTCGTGAGTCCTCAGAATTTCTACATGTAAATTTAAGGTTGAAAAAGGTCAAGGGTATGTGGTGGTTGCGTATGTCCATCTAAGGGAACGTTGAAGAGTGTATTTTTTGGGAATGCTCTGAAATGATTCTGATGGTGAGAAGAGCTCAGCGCTAACGTTGGGGACTGATGGTGATAGGTATCAAAAAAGGATGGTATAACAGGTGTTTTGGGGGTGCCAGGAGAAAATTGATTCATTAAGGAAAGGATGATTTCTGTGAAGGAAGCGTATTGTGTAAGTATCACTTCTTTAAACACAGAGGTATCCATAAGTAACTAGAAGTTTGGGTGTAAAAGGTTGAGGGATGACGAAGTGAACAGTCATGATGGGATTGTTGGGAAAAGGAGTTTAAGTAGGTTGGAGTGTTAAATCATTAGGTTAGAATGATATACTGGATCATTAGTTGTTCTATGTAAACTAAGTTAGTGGGGGTTTGGATGAAAAGAAAAGAAAAAGAGAGTTGCAAAATTAAGAGTGAGAAAGTAAGTGAGCAAGATAAATAAGAGAGAGAGAGAGAGAGAGAGAGAGAGAGAGAGAGAGAGAGAGAGAGAGAGCATTCATGTGTTTGTCCTTGTTTTTGGTCCTATAACATTATTGATTTGCAAGTAGAAATTGTACAGATTATTTTTAATTCATCAATTAATTAAGAATATAAAATATTCAAAACTTTAGTGTAAAAACCATCAATAAACAATGGAAGCATATTTAGTTGCTATTTGTTATCGCAATAATGGAAAAGCGTTTCCAAGTTGGCTTACGAATTTTTCTGCAACTCAGTTGTCTTACTGGAATTTCAAAGGTCAAAATAAAAAAGGATACAAGTCAATGGATTAAAGTCTTCACCTCCATTCATTACAATCTTGTGCTAGTAGTTATAATTAGCTCATTCATAATAACCTCTCTTGGATATATATTTGAGTATCGTCACATTCTACTAACAGAGAGTATTTTATCAGTTTTGACTGCTGTGGCAAACGTCGGTGGCTTATTAACTTGGTATCTAGGAGCTTCTTTTATTTCCCTTTATACTCATATTTATTTCAAAGACTTTAAAGCAAACATTAGATGTCTGCGTATATGTGTTAAGAAATTACCGAGGTCCATTAATGAAAGTTACACGTATTTACTTATTTTCATTCTTTATTGGTGTTATAATACGTGGCTTTTATTAAATTATCATGTTGGAAGGGCTACTAAAACTGTAACTGGAGCAGCATCTTTTATTACAAATTTGCTTAGCAATCAAATTGCACTTAACTTCCTATTCATCTTTTACCACGTCATTCTTCAATTGTCAGTGACATTTGTCTCTTTGAAAAAGGTGATATCCAATCATCTCAAATATTATGAGAGTTGTTTATTCAATAACCAAGAAATTACGTGCGTAAATGAATCAAGTTTTTCAGTAAAACTTACTAAAAATGTTATTTATATTCAGAAGGCGTCAAAGAAGCTCCTTAAGTATTTTGAGCTACCAATTTCAATGATGTTCATTTATATTTTATTTTACATTATATGTGAAATAACACGAGCTGCAACAGCTTCAAGTACAAAAACTACTCATGACAAATCTAATTTTGAATTACCAAGTTTTCCGACTCTCGTTAATGGTACTATGTTTCTTATTCTCACAATTTGGACACCTAATATAATATCTAAGATGGTAATATATATATATATATTATATATATATATATATATATATATATATATAATATTTATATATATTATAGGTATTATATAATATATATCATATATATATACTATTACCTATATATATTATTATAACAGCTGAGTATATACTTCATATATTCCTTTAATAAATATTATACTATTTATATATATATATATATATATATTATACCTATATAATATATATATCAATATATATATATAACTATATCATATATATATATATATACTATATTATATATATATATATATATATAAATATACTACTATATAATATATAATATACTATATATTTATATACTTATATATATATATATATATATATAACTTATTTATATTATTAATATATACTATAATATTATATATATATTATATATATTATATATATATATATATAACGTATATATATATAGTATTATATATAATATATATATATATATTATATATATAATATATTTATATATTATATTAATACACTATATATATAATACTAATATATTATTATATATTCATATATTATATATATATATATACCTATATATATATAACATATATATATATATTAATATATATATATATATAATAATTAATAATGTATATAATAATAATTAATAATAATAATAATAATATATAATAATGATAATAATAATAATAATAATAAATAATAATGATAATGTATATAAAATAATAATAATAATAATAATATAATAATATAATGAATAAACAATATAATAATCATAATAATAATAATAATAATAATAATAATAATAATAATAATAATAATAATAATAATAATAATAATAATAATAATAATAATAATAATAATAATAATAATAATAATAATAACAATAATAATAATAATAATAATAATAATAATAATAATAATATAATATTAATAATAAACAAAATAATAATAATCATATAATAATAATAACTTAATAATAAAATAATAATAATCATATTTAATTATGAATAATAATATTAATAATAATAATAATAATAATAATAATAATAATAATAATAATAATAATAATAATAATAATAATAATAATAATAATGTCTGTCTTTGAACGACTTTCCTAAAAACATAAAATATTCATAACTTTTGACATTAAAATATTTGATTCAGAGACAAA
>JABUQX010038170.1:20000-22500 GCA_015478945.1 Trachelipus rathkii
TATATTACGGTTACTCATAATATGCTATACCAAGGGTATTATTCTCTTCAAAAATTGTTACTCGAGGGTTCTAAAAATATGTCATCAATCAGTTCTTAAATTCAACAGACGTACATAAACTCATTTATCAACTCGAAGAACAGTGGAGAGAATCTATTTACCAAGACGATCCATACAGTAAATAATTTGCAGTGTATGAACGAGAACCTTTTAAATATGTTACTAGGGATGGTGTTGATGCATTGAAAAAATTTAAACCTCATGATTTATAGAACTGACATTTATGTAAGGAAGTAGCGAGTTTAAATTTTGGCTTAGTAAACCTATATATGACGAGTCTTTTAAACGGATAAATAAGGCATATATATATATACTATATATACTATATATATATATACTATTCTTATATATATTTTTAATATTATATATATATATATATATATATAATATATTATATAATATATTATATAATTATATATATATTTATATGAGTATTATATATTATTATATATATTTATTATATAAATATATAATATAATAATATATATATATATACTAGTATATATATAATATAGTATATAATATATATAATATATATATATATATATATATATATTATTAATTATTATTGTTATCAGACGAGGTTACGTATCCCTGCATCCTTTATTAACCATTGGGGTAGCTTTGATGATCAGAACTATTTATTGAGAAAAGATGGTATTCATTTAAATGATGTTGGTGCCGCAAGATTAGGTGGACTACTGAAGGCCGAGGACACAAAAATACATAAGGAGATAAGCTATTGCAAACAGGTTTTTCGAAAGGTCCAAATCTTTGTTCAACATCGCGAGAGATAGCTATATCTTTTAGGCTAGAAGTATCCCGGGAACAAAAATAAATGAATTTTAAAGCTTTTTATATTCCAGGAAAAACCAAGATATAATTCCAATCACGAAACATGGCGCAACTTTATAGATCGTAATTTTATTTAAAATTTAAAATTTGCGGTTATAAATTATTTTTCAAATATAGAAACAATAATAGGGAAGGCTGGAGGCTCTATGATTTAGTATAGTATATGAAGGTAATATATATATATATATATTTATATTATATATATTATATATATTATATATATATATATGATTATATATTATATACTTATAGTAGTATGACTATATTATATAAGATATAATTATCATATTCTACTCAGCTAAAACTGGCTGATGTTTATTCATAAAATTGATATCATCAGAATTAAGATAGAAACATGAAATGAATATTTGAATTTGATAAATGTCTAAAGTCCACCGTCCTCACTATCAGTAATAGATGTAGCTTTTCATACCGAATTAAGCATAATTTCAGAAGGGTATAGAATAATTGTAGGAGACTTCAACTATCCAAAAATCAACTACAATTTACTTGATGCAGATGCGGAAGGAAATAGAATACTAAAATTCTTAGGAGATTATTTCCTTTTTCAAATAATTCACTTTCCAACGAGTGGAAACAATATTTTAAACCTCTTAATAGTGAGTCATCTGAACTTGGTGAGGTGTTTTGTTTATCAAACCTAAAGATAAAAGTGATCATAACATGATTAAATTTACCATCAACATTGAAAACAAAATCCATAATAATTGCTTAAAAATTCCAGATTTTACGAATGCAAATTTTAATGGCTTTAAGACCAGTTTATCTATATATGATTCGGATGAATTTTTAACAGGAATTGCACATATAATGTGGGATATGTTTCTTCAAATATTTAAAGAAAAAGAAAAAGATTTTATTCCATATAAATGAAACGAGCTTTATCAAATTCGAAACCCATATGGTGGAACAATGAAATTTGAGATTCTTTAAATAATAGAAATAGAACTTATAAACTTTGGAAGTCTAATCCCTCAGTGGAAAATAATAATAATTACAAAGTTTGGTGTCGAAACTGCAAAAGATTAATTAGATACTACAAAAAAAATTTCAAATTAATATTGCCCGGGAGAGTAAAATTAATACTAAAGGGTTTTAGAGTTACGTCAACAACAAAAGTTCTATTAAAGAATCAATTGGACCTTTACTGGACACTAACGAAAACCTAAAGTCAAATAATGTCGATGTAGCAAACATTTTGAACAATTTTTACTCCACAGTTTTTACGAAGGAAAATCTTGATAATGTGCCTAACATGAAATATATAAATATTTAAAGACAAAGAAAAAGATTTTGTTCCATATAAAATGAAATGAACTTTACCAAATTTGAATCGAAGATGGTGGAATAATGAACTTAGAGATTCTTTAAGTAATAGAAATAGAGTTTAAAAACTTTGAAAGTTTCCTCTTTCAGTGGAAAATAATAATAGTTACCCAGCTTGTGGTCGAAGCTGCAAACGATTAATTAGAAACTATAAATGAAACTAGGAAATTAATATTGCTCGAGAAAGTAAAATTAATCCTAAAAAGTTTACAAATATGTTAATAACAAAAGTTTCCTT
>JABUQX010038170.1:30000-36624 GCA_015478945.1 Trachelipus rathkii
AGATTAATATCTTCATATACATATTAATAAAAAACTCAAGATTTAAATTTTTTTTTTTCGGAAAATGCCTTCTCTCCCTTTCAACTCCACATAACACACTAACTACCCCGTCCCACCATCTCATCACACCCCCTGATTTTAATAATCTATATATATAATAGCAATATAACTGAGTATTATATATTATATATATATATATTAATATATACTATTAATATATAATATATATATTATATATATATATATATATATATATATATTAGTATATTATATATATTATATATATATATATATATTATATATATTATATATATTAAATAATTAACTATTATTATGATAATATTAAATGATATACTAATATTTAATATATATATTTTTATATTATTATATATATTAATATATAGTATATATATAATTATATATTTATCTATATATATATATAATATTATATATAAATATAATTATAATAGTATATATATTTATATATATATATATATATATATATATATATATAATATATATATTATATATAATATTTAATATTAATTATATATATTTATATTAATAATACTATTATAATATATTATATATATATATATATTATATATATATTAATAGTATTATAAATTATATTAATATTATATATATTATATATAAATAATAATTACATATATATATATATTATAGTAAATGTATTATTTATATATATATTATATATATATTATATTATATAATTATATATAATTATATTAATATATATATATATACATATATATATATTATATTATATAATTATATATATAATATTATATATATATTATATATATAATATTATAATTAATATAATTATATATTTTAATACTATATATATTATCTTATATATATTTTTTTTTTTTTTATATATTATATATTATATATATATTCATAATTATATTTAATATATTCTATATATATATATTAATATCATATATATTATATATATTATTATATATATTATAATATATATATAATATATATATATATAGATAGATATATATAAATATTATTATATATATTAATTATTATTATATATATATATATATATTATGAAATTAATATTATATATATAATATATATATATATATATATATATATATAATATTAATATATATTTATATATAATATATAGTATTATATATATATATTATATATTATATATATAATATATATTTATATATATATATAAATATCATTATACTAATAATATATTATTAATATTTAATATTAATATATATATAATTTATTTAATATATATATATATATATATATATATATATTATATATATATATATATATTATATTAAATTATATATTATATATATATTAATATATATACTATATAATATATATATTATTTTATATATATATATAGTATATAATATTGTATATATATACTTAATATATATATATATATATAGTATTATATATAATTATATATTAATATAATATATTCAATATATTTATATTCATATAAATTAATATATATAATATTAATATATATATATATATAATATAATTAATAATATATTAATTTAATATACTATAATTATATATATATATATATATATATATACTAATATATATATTATTTATATATATATTATATTAATATATATAATATATTTAATTAAATATATTATATCTTATTTAACTATTATATATATATATAACAACTATATATTAATATATTATATATATATATATTATAATATATATATATTTATATATATATATAGTATATATATATATATATATTATTATATATTATATTATTATATACTTTATCTATATATATAATAATATTATATTATATATTAATATACTTATTATTTATATTATATATATATATATATTATATATATAGTTATAATATATTATATTTCATCAATTAAATAATGTTTTTATATATATATATTATGATAATAATATATATATTTATATTTAAGTCTCCATATCAGAATATATCTAAATTTTCTCTACGATGAAAGTTCATTTGTTGTGGATGATCACTCCGAGTAAAGGTGGGATTTATTTGAGTTACTCTCTAGGATGGTTATATTCTCCATCGAGGTGAGGTGTTAAATTAACGGATTCACCTCCGATAGTGATATATGGGGTTATATGGCTCTACCATGGCTATACCTATATATTATATTATTAATTATATATATTATATTAATATATATATATATATATATATATATAATTATAAATAACTATATATTTATATATATAACTATATAATATATATATTACAATATTATTATAAATTAATACTATATATACATTATATATATAATATATTATAATATATATATATATATATATATATATTAATTATTAATATTAATATATATTATATATTATATATATATAATAATAATTATATATATATAATTAGTATATATTAATTATATATATATATATTATATATATATAATAATACTATTATTATATACTATTAATTATACTATATTATATATATATATATATATATATATATATTACTATATATAATATATATTATAATTATATATAATATATAATTATATATATATAATTATTATATTATTATAATAATATATAAATACTTATTGTCATGAATCAGATTGAAAATCCAAAATTTCCCGAGAGGAATTTGGCGACCAAAAACTTTAAGGGGGGAACTGAACCCTACAGTGATGCAGGAATACGTTAACTTCATCTACGATAAGGTTTACGTCATCTGATGAGGGGTGACATCATTTGGTGGGAAGAGGGCTATAAACTCCCTAAAAGGAGGGATTATTTATTATAAGAACACTTACCAATCCTTTTCATTACTAGTTTTATAATACTATATATATATATATATATATATATCATATATATATATAATTATAATAATATCATACGTATATATATATATATATATATATATATATATATTAATTATTATATAATATATATAATTATAATATTTAAATTATATTTATAATATATATAGTATATAATATATATTATTATATACTAATTATATATATCTTATATATTCTATCCATTTTAAATATTTATATATATATCTAATATATATATATATATATATATATATACTATATATACAAATATAATATATTTGTTTAATATATATTATTATATATATATATAATAATATATGTACTGTATATTTATATATATTATATATATTTACTAATATATATATATACTATTATATATATATATATATATATATATATATATATATATATTATAATATATATATATATATATATATATATATAAGTTGATAAAAGATGCTTTAAAAATGAACTTTATAATGAAGAAATACTGACATTATATTCAAGTGATTTAAATAAGTTTAATTTCTTACGAAAATCTTAATTGGTAATCCTATTTGTTCATAAAAAATAATTTTTTGCATGCTATACTTGAGTTAGGTTTAGATTTTGGTTTAACATTTGTAACATAAAGAATATTTTTTAACGTTTTTTTTTTTCTTTTTGAAAATTTATTGATTGCGCTTTAGCGGTAAGTTGTGATATTAGATTCGTTTAATTTGTGATTATTTTTGTGTAATATTAGCTTGTACTGGTTTGTGACTGCTTTAGTTTAATAATGTCTTTCTTTTTGTAGGCGTTGGGGAGTGTAATGGGAGTAATCTCTAATTTTATATTGACCGTGGTTCATTGGCAATTTCTGAATTTGTAGAAGACGAATCTTACCTCGGTTTTACGATCTTGAAGATACCCTTCCTGTCTGAGCACACTGGTACTTAGGATTCTCCCACAACTAACCTAAAGGCTAGGAATAATGTTAATAATTGTAAATAGTCCTGCAATTTTAAACCTTCAAACTTGGATGTTTAGAGCTTAAATCTTTCTTAACTACAATGACTTTTTTCTTTTACATTTTCTAGTGAACAGTACTTTGTCAGGAACAAATATACAAATTTTTCTGAAAAGTTCCCCCAAAGTTTTCTTTATCTTCTCATCTAAATACTGAGGTTCTCTATTTAATGGATTAACGTTCTCACACTGAGTGTGGTTGTTCTTTCCTATCTGAAAAATCATAAGGGAATCAATACATATTTTGATTTTCTGACTAATTTGAATCAATGTTCATTACCAATTAATGCTAAAATAAACTAATCGAGATTGAACATTCGCTTACGAATCAGTTGTAGTTGCTAGTTATTATTAATAAACAATAGATAAAGACTGATAATTTTTTATCAGTAATATGGAAATTTCATCCTCAGCATCATCATTATTCCATTCATGACATTAAGGTGACTTTATTGTTCTTTATGTGTATTCCAGATCTGATGTATGAGGAGTGTTATACGATATTTATTCACATATCCTTTTGAATGAAGTATGAAGTATTGGAAGCTCTCTCGCAATTATTTTATTAATAACTTAGTTCTTTACTTTCCGAATCACCTTATTATTTGAAATATTTGTAATTATTTAGAATAGTGAGATGTATTCACTTATTATATTTCATTTACTGTATAATGCCATAAATTGTGTATGCTATCTAAATAAAATTAAGCCACATCACTATTGCCTACATAAATTGATATGTGCAGAGCTTGCTAGTAGCGTGTCGTTTATATATAATTGAGTCTATGCCATTCTGTTTATCTATGTATCTAAGTGTTAAATAATTTCTATACTGCTCTCGGTAATCTTATTTTGGGTATATCAGCTTTACCCTTCTCTATTACATTTAATTATATAGCATGAATCATAATTTACTTTACTATAGTTTTTAAATTTAAGACGTAAGAACTTATTTAAAGTACCTATTATACTAGTCACTCTTTTATATTTATTTAATAATATACTTTAATATTTAACAATTAACTAAGATATCACTATTATTTTTCTGATTATATATCACCGTTAATAATTTTAATTGATCTGTCCATATACTAACCTCAAAAATAATATTGGTAATAATACCCTTCGTGATGAGGATAATGATCCCTCAATGTCTATATGACTCTTATATAAAATTATATGCAGCTTTTATATAGTCACCATGTTTTTTGATATTGATACCTTTAATTTAGATATTCATAGGGTCAGTAAAACTGATTTGTTAATATTATTAATCCTCAGTCATATTGGATAAGCTCAATTATTTTGTTCATCTGATCAAATTGTTATTATGTTATCAATAGTTTATGAATATATTTTATGTTTTTAGAAAGTCCTTCCAAAGACGAACATTAATAATTTATTTAATACTTATATTAATTATTATTTATTATTATTTTACTAATAAAATATTATGGTGTTATATTAATATATTAATTATTTAATTTATTATATTATTATTTTAATATATTTAATAATTATATTATATTTATTTATTATTATTTTTTATTATTATTATATATATATTATATATTATTTATAGTGATTTTATATTATTATAAATTTTAATTATATTTATTATATATATAATTTATTATTATATTATTATTATAATTATTATTTAATTATTCATATTATAATTATTATATTTATAATTATTTTATTATTTCCTTATTAGCACTAATTATAAATTAATCATTTTTTTTTAATTCATTAGTATTATAATTTAATTATTTATATATATTTAGATAATATTATTTCTAATTAATTATTATTATATTATTATTTTATTAATTATATATTATTTAATTATATAATAAATATTATAAAAATGTTTAGTTAATTAAGAAATCGTTTTTTTATATTATTATTGTTAATTTTAATAAATCATTTATTTTAATTTATTATCTAATATTATTATTTATCTATTATTATATTAATATACTATTTAATTATACTTAATATATCATATTTTATTATTTATAATATTAATATATATATAAATATATTATATATATATATATATATATATATATTATTATATATATAATATAATATATATATATATAATATATATATATTATATATACTATATATATATATATATATATATAATATATATTAATTATTATATATTAATATATGTATGTATATATTTATATTATTAATATATATATATAATATATTTATATATATATATAATATATATATATTAATATATATAATTAATTACATATATCAATATATATAATATATATACTATATATATATAATTGATTGATATAATATATATAATATATATATATTAATATATAATATTATATTATATATTAATAATTATATATATAATATTATTATATATATAATATTGATATATAATATTATATATTTATATATATATATTAATATATAATATTATATATATATATATATTTAATATTATATAATAAATTATTATAATATACTATATAATTAATATAATAATTAATATATATATTATATATATATATATATTATTTTATAAATATAATATATATATATATATATTATAATATATAATATATTATTAATATAATATATATATAATATACTTATTAATATATATATATATAATATATATTAATTTTATTAATTTTTTTGTAATTTTTTTATATAACTATAATAAATTATATTATAATAGACAAAATCTTATATATGTACA
>JABUQX010038171.1:0-10000 GCA_015478945.1 Trachelipus rathkii
TTATTATTTATTAATTATTATTAATTATTATTATTGATTATTATATTTTTATTATTATTATTATATATTATTTATTATTATCCAAATATTGTTACTAGAAGTTGGTAATTTTAAATTTCATCGTTATTATTATTATTATTAATTTGTTTATATTTATTATATTATTATTATTATTATTATTATATAATTATTATTATTATTTATTATTTATTATCTATTAGTTAATATATTATTATTATTATTTATTATTATTATTATTATTAGTTATTATTATTATTATATTATTATTATTATTATTTAATTATTATATATTTATCTATTATTATTATTATTATTTATTATATTATTATTATTATTAATTATTTATTATTAGTATTATATTGTTTTATTATTATTATATATTATATTTATTATTATTATTATGTATTATTATTATTATTATTATTATTATATTATTATTATTATTATTGTTATATATTATTATATTATTATTATTATTATTATATTTATTATTATTATTATTATTATTTTAATAATAATAATTAATAATAATAATATATAATTGTTCAGTAAAATAAAGATAATTAGTTAAAATTTTGATGAATTAAACAAATTAATAATAAAAATGAACAACAATTTCAAGAATAATTTTCTGATGTATTAATTTATACTAATTTCTTATTATTAATTTCTAATTATTAATTTATTAGAAGAAAATAAAACTGCTGAATATTTATTATTATTATTATTATTATTATTATTATTATTATTATTATTATTATTATTATTATTATTATTATTATTATTATTATTATTATTATTATTATTATTATTGTATTATTATTATTTATTATTATTATTATAATTATTATTATTATTATATTATTATATATATATTATTATTATTATTATTATTATATATTATTATTATTATTATGTATTATTATTATTATTATATTTATAATTATTATATTATTATTATTATTATTATTATTATTATTATTATTTATTATTATTATTATATTATATATATATTATTATTATTATTATTATTTTATTATTAAACAGATTATAGGAATAATCTTGCTTAAAATTTACCTTTGAAAAATGCAGACACATTCTAATAAAGTTCCTATAAATATATATATTAAAGCAAAAAAATTTGCGATAATGGCAATATATTAACTGCAATATACGTTAAGAACACTGATAGCGGGTTTTACCTTACTTATGACTCCTACTCGCCTGATATGTATAAAAAATCAATTGTTATTAAACGCAATATGTATCGATCTTTTACAACTCTATTACTCTGATTGTGAAAACTTTATGGGGCATGTTAAAAAGGATTAGGCAAAAACTAATTGCGACTCCCACTCCTTTAAAATTTTGATACCAAAAATTACTAAAAAAAAAATCTTTAAAATATAATAATAACAACGAGAAAGACATAGAAAATATAATATTTTACTTTATAACTTTAAATTATTTTGATTTTTGATAAGGTTGAAAAATGTCTATAGGCAATCATCTAAAGAAACCACATCAAAATCTCTAAGACTTGTCCGAATATCACAATCAGATTATACCTAAATCAAAATCACCACTCATCATGGTTTTCAACAAAGATACTCCACCCGGGTTGATATTCATATTGGGTACCAATTTCATTGTCCTGGGTATATGACTGTATACATCGAAAAGTATATTGGATACACAATTAACAGAACATCAGATACACAGATAATATCAATATAGTTTGAAGTCAAAGAAATATATAATAATATTTAAATACAAAAAACGGAATAACAACTCTTCAGAATACATCTACCTTTTCAAAGCCCTGTAATACAACCCCTCAAAATACATCTACTTTTCTCAAACTCATGTATTATTACATCCCTTCCGAATACATCTGGTTTTTTTCAAATTTCCTTGCGTGCTATGGCAATCTTTTCAGTATACATCTTACTTTACAGTATGTAATACAACCGCTAAAGCTTACATCTACCCTTTTTTCAGCCCTCCTTATACTAAACATCAGAAAAACATCTACTTTTTTCAAATCCTGTATATATACAACCCTTCAGAATATAACTACTTTTTTCAAAGTCATGTAAAACAACCCTTCAGAATACACCTACATTTCTCAAACTCCTATATTATATATAGCACTTCAGAATACATCTACTTTTTTCAAAGTCCTCTATTGCAACCCCAAGAATAAGATCTACTTTTTCTGCAAGTTCTTGTAAACAACACCCTTCAAGAATATACTACTTTTTCAGTCCGTAATTTACAAACCTTTTAGAATACATCTATAATTTTTTCAAACCCCTGTATTACAGCCCTTCAGAATACATCTACTTTTTTCAAAGTCCTGCATTAAACACCTTCAGAATACACCTACTTTTAAAAAGTCCTGTATCCTTCAAATGAAGTTCAAAAATTTGCAAAAAATTCAGAGGCTATTTTTTATGCAAATTTAAATACTATGTCCCAAACGCAGCACATTAACATAAAAACTCAATGTATGTTACAAACTTATTATCATTTGAAATACTTCACCAAAATTAACTCGACATTGATAGAGTTTTTGTATTTTATCTATATCAAGTTACTCCCTGTTACAATCTCAAATTCTGAAGATGTTCCCATTAAGGCTCAGTTTACGGACCAAACGCGTTGGTAGAGAAATATATTTTTGTTAATATAATATAAAAATAAATATTATTATTCAGTCTTTTTATTTTAAAAATTATTCTCATGGGATTTTCTAAGAAAATTAAGATTAGCACATCAATCCTTATTATAGTTACTACCATAATCATAATAATTATTATTATTATGATTATTATAATTATTTTATTATTATTATTATTATTATTATTATTATGATTTATTATTACTTATTATTATTATTAATTTATTATTATTTATTATTATTATATTATTATTATATTATTATATTATTCTTCTTCTTCTTCTTCTTCTTCTTCTTCTTCTTCTTCTTCTTCTTCTTCTTCTTCTTCTTCTTCTTCTTCTTCTTCTTCTTCTTCTTCTTCTTCTTCCTTCTTCTTATTATTTTATTAATTATTATTTATTATTATTATTAATATTATTAAATATTTATTATCATATTATTATTATTATATTATTATTATTATTATTATTATTATTATTATTATTATTATTATTATTATTATTATTATTATTATTATTATTATTATTATTATTATTATTATTATTCTATATTATTATTTATGTATTTATTTATTATTATTATATTATTATTATTATTATTATTATTATTATTATTATTATTGTAACTATGATTGAAATTGAAATCACATAGTAATCTGAAACGATATCTGCAATTACGGTTAAAGCGTTAATGGTGGTCATGACGATTATGCAAAACCTCACACTATAACAAAAAAAGATTTTTAATTATTTATTATTTATATTATTATTATTATTTATTATTATTTTATATTATGAAGGTTTATTTATTATTATTATTATTATTATTATTATTTATTATTATTGATATGAGTGATATTAATATTATTATTTATTATTATAATTTATTCTTATTATATTATTATTTATTATTATTATATATTATTGATTATTATTATTATTATTATAGAATTAATAGGTATTATTATTTTGTCATCACGGTTACTGTTAGGTATTATTATATTATATTATAGTTTATATTATTATTATTATTATTATTATTATTATTATCATTATTATTATTATTATTATTATTATTATTATTATTATTATTATTATTATTATTATTATTATTATTATTATTATTATTATTATTATTATTATTAATAATAATAATAATAATAATAATAATTATTATTATTATTATTATTATTATTATTATTATTATTATTATTATATTATTATTGATTTATTAATATTATTATTAATTATTATGTATTATTATTATTATTATTTTTTATATTATTATATTTATTGTTATTGTCATTATTTATCAGGATATTTTTATTGTTTTATTTATTTATTTATTATTATTATGAGCATCATTCTGTTTTCTTTTTTTTAGTTATATTATTTATTAATCTATTTATTTATATTATTATTATTTATTATTATCCTTTTTATTATTGTAACATTAATTATTGTGGTTAGGAATAAAACTTATAGGTATTTCATTGACTGTGAAAATGTACTAGGTATTATTCACAATTATTCTAATTACTTAGTATTTAATTAGTGTCCATTTTTAATTAATTACAAGTTTTGGTTACTATTAGAAAGGAAGAGGCATCTGCGTAGGTTGATGCTCCAAAATGTATATGTAAAAATGTATTGTTTTCTGGGGGCCTCAAAGGGGCCACAACACTGTTGTTGCCAATCAGTTAAGCCCCATTTCAGATAGCGAGTGAAATTGAATCCTAATTTAAATGATTTATTGCCATTTTGAAATTGTAATAATATTCTTTTATATTTGATATATCCTTTGTTATGAAAAGACTAAAAATTGTAAACAACTATTCTGAATAAAAAAATTTTGATTTTGATTTTGATTATTATCCTATTCATAAAGAATATGTGTTCAATTTTCAGATGGTCATAGAGTTACAATTTTATTTTTCCAAATGTTACAGGAAGTTTGTATTATATTCCGTTTATGACTATAGAAGTTAATATGAATACTTGATTGAGGCTTGAGTCTTTGAATGTAGACTACCGAAAGCTCAAATCAGTTACTAAGGAGATTCATTATAGGCCACTATGTTTTTTAACATAGATGTAGACCCTACGACCCTACGACCCTACGACCCTACGACTCTACGACCCCTACCCTCTTTCAAAAATGGTTTTAAGCACATATGTCTTAAATTAAAATTTAATTTAAATTAATATAAATTTATTATTTTTTTATTAAAATGTGTCATTCCCAAGAAGGGTCTTCACTCTGTTACTGGGTCCAACATCTTTCTCATTCTGGACTTCAAACTCTCTCCCAGACTTCTCTAAAAAATATATATTTTTCGAATTTTTTTTTTATGATATAGTCCTCTTGCGGGGTTGGCCGAGCACCGAAATTTTGCGCCCCGCACAGCACTGTTTCTCACCAGAGTGAGGGCACCACGCTCCCCATCTGACCAAAAGCTCTTTTCAGGCACCCCACCTAACCGGGACTCGGAAATTGTGTGTCGCACCACACCGCATCAAAATGAGGGCACCGAGCACCAAATCGCTAACGGATATGGATAGAATTATAAATGTAAAGAAAAAGGATATGTATTGTAGTAGAGATGTATGGTGGAAAGGGCAAGTCGAGGGAAACTAAGATGATATGCATGCATACCTAGAATGAACGATGAAAGATTGACAAAGAAGGTTTTAATGTCTGAAGTAATAGGAAACAGCGGAAGGAACAAGCCCAAATGGAGGTGACCTGATGGAGTAAGGAACCTACAACCCCAAAGATCATTATTATGGATGAAGGTATTAAATAGATTGACGCAAGATAGGGCCACTTGGAGAAGATTAGTACATAGGACGCTCCTTTAAGGGATGCAATTACTAGAAACAAGCTTCGAAAGATATACAGTTAATACTAAAAAACCATTTCCGGACCTTGGCCAACTAACACCATCCTCAGTTTAACTGAGTAGAGGGTCGATGGACAATATATATTATATATATATAGTATATATAATATATATATATATATATAATATATATAATATTATATATATATATATTATATTATAATATATAATATATATATTATAATATTATTATATTATACATACACTTTTGTCCCGCTTGAGCGGGAAAGAGGGAAGGTAGTGGTGCGTACCAGCCTCCCCTCATCACACCCTCCTCATCTCGGCCCTCACCCACCCTCCTCCCACCCCCCTCTATCCCTCGCCAACCCCCTACCCTCTTCCTCCCCCATCCCTCCCTCCTCCAAGTAACCTCATCGTCCTTTATCCACCACCACCCTCCTTCTTGGGTCTCCCCCTTCCTTCTCCTTCCTATTCCCCTCGCCCCCAAATCTTTCTAACCACTCTCTGCTCCCTCCATTCTCACTAATGCCATACCATACTTAAACATTCCCTTCTCCGCTCTTCCCACAGACCATGTTCCTCCAAATCACACCTCTCCTCAGCCACCCCTATTTCCTAATCCTCTTCCCTTCTTGCTAAACCCCCGCAACCGCTCTCCAACCCCTTCATCTCAAAACTAAATCCAAACTTTTTCCTGCCGACCCTAGCATTCAAAACCCCCACGTTTCACACCCATACAAACACCGCTGGTACACAGATTTTTTCAAACATACTTATCTTAACTCTTCTGTGATAGATCCCCCCCTTTCCATATTTCTCTCAGACCACTCCAACGCCCTCATTCCTTCACCTATTCTATGTTGTTCTATCTCTTCCTTCATCCCTCCCCCCTTACTTCAACTCCATCCCCTAAATATCTAAACAATCTTTACTTCTCCAGTTACTTAACCCCCCCCTACTCCCCCCTCTCTAACCCTACCCTCCCCTCCTCCACCTTTTTCCTCCTTCCTCCAAACACCTAAACCACTTTACTCTTACCTAGGATTTATTTTTAAAGCCCCTTCTTTGTCCCCACACACTTCTCAAAACTCCCTCACCAAATACCTCAGCCCATTCCGCGTTTTTCGCCACTAGGGCAGTATCATCCGCAAACAGTATCATGTTCACTTCCCTTCTATCATTCCCACTCATCAATTCCACCCCCCTCCCCTCCCTCACCATCCCTCTGCAAACACTCTCCATAAACAAATTGAATAGCCACGGCGACATTACACACCCCTGCCTTCAAATCCACACACCGTCCTAAAACTATCTCACTTCTCCCTCCTTAACACTCTCACACCACATTCTACTATTCCTAATAAAAAAGCTCCTAATAGCCTTTCCCTAAAATTACCCCCCACCCCATGGTTCCTCCAAACACCCTCCACAAGGTCACCCCTTAATTCACTCTATCCCATATGCTTTCTCTAAATCTAAAAAAACATCCATACACTTTCCCTTTCCGTTCCTTCAATTACTTTTCTCCACAAGCATCTTAAGTGTAAACACAACACTTGGTCCACACACCCTCTTCCCTCCCTAAAATCCCTCCTTGTTCTTTCCCCCATCTCCCCTCCGTTTAAAAAAACCTTCTTGTACTCTCTCAATCCAGTATTTCTTCCGTACACTTCCCTACCACACTTTAAAAGACACATATACCTCTATTTAATTCCCATTCCATCCTATTCCCCTTTCCCCTTATTACAGGGGAACCAAACATATCCATCCTCCCAATTCCTGTGGCTACCACACCACTCCATCCAAAACATATGTTTATATTTAACAACCTATGCAGCCATTCCTCCACCCCTATACCTCCCTTCTGCAACATTTCCATTCTCACACCATCCAGGCCTGCGGACTTCCCTTTTTTTTTTCCTTTATTCAAGGCCCTTATAATATCGTAAATTTGGGGTTGGTTAATCCCCCTCCCTCCCCACCTCAATTCGCTTACGCCCGCTTGCATATTTTCCTCTCCTACCTTCCACCCGCCCTTCATTCAATAGTCCACTAAAATACTCCCCCCACACCTCTTCCTCACCCTATCCTCTCCTCCTATCCAATCCCCATCTCCTCCCTTAATCCTCTCCCCAACCCCTCCTTCCTCTTCCTTTTTTATTAACCTCTTTCCAGAAACATCTTACTCCCCGATTCAAAATTTTCCGTCACCTTTTCTACACCATTCCTCTTTTGCTCTTCTCTTCGCCCTTTCCACCGCTCTTCTCTTCGCCCTCTCCCCCGCCCTCTTTGCTTCCACTCTTAAACCCTTCTATATTCCTCCCCAGCTATCTCTTCTCCCCCTACTTCCCAAACCATTAATTTCACATAAAGCCTCCTTTTTTTACCTTTTCACCACCTCCCTTCACCTCCGTACTCCACCATTCACTCCCTTTCCTTCTGCTTGCACCCACCCTTTTTACTCCACATACCCTTTTAGCCTCTTCACATACTGCCTCTTTAAATCTCATCCTCTCCCCCTCCACCTCCCCAATTCCCGTCCCTCTCACGTTTCTCCACCTGTCCTCCATACCTCTCCTAAACTCCCTCTTACATACTATCTCCTCCAATTTTTCCACCTTTATCACTTCCACTCTCCTCTTTTCTTCCCTTTTCTCCCTCACCGTCACCTCTCCTCCCACCCTTATCCTGGCAAACACCAAATAGTGAATAGTGATCCGATATTCCCCTCCCCGCCCCTCTAAACAACATTTACATCTAAATAATCTACCTCTATCCTTTCCCATTTACCACCCACACATAATTCTTAGTATCGCCTCCCCCCCCCGTTAATTCTTCACTTCTTCCATGTATACTTATGATTATCATTTTTTTCATTTTTACCATGTATTCCCCACTATCATTCCTCTTTCACGACACACAACTCTATCAGACTTTCCCCATTATCACATTCCTCTCCCCTACCCCAAAAGGTCCTATTATTCTTCCCACCCCTTTCCCACTCCTGCATTCAAATCTCCCAATAGACAAATTTTTTCACATTTACCCCAAAACTTTCCCAACACTCATTCAATTCTCCCCAAAATCTTTCTCTCTCCTCCTCTCTCGCTCCATTCACTGGTGCATATGCACAAATAAAAACCCACATTTCCCCCCCGAATTTCACTTTAACCCACATTATCCTAGAACTCACCTGGTTACACAATCTCACCTTGTCCCACATCTCTTTCCTCATAACTATTCCCACCCCCTCCCTCGCCCTCACTCTCTCGCTCACCCCCGATACCATACCCTTGTATTTTCCGAAATCCAACTCCCTCTTTCCCTTCAACTTAGTTTCTGTTATCCCTAACACATCCAACCTTTTTTCCTCAAACATCAACCCCACTTCCTCCCTCTTCAAATCCTCGTTTACCCCTCTCACATTCATACACCCCACCCTAATTACCACTCTCCTCCCCATCTTTCCCCTACTTTCTATAATATAACTCAATCAGGCTGTACGCTTTACGGGACCCCCCACCTTAGGTGCTTCCCAAAACCCCTAGGGCTACCACCCCGCTCACCAACCCACAATAACAATAACAAGATACGTTAAAATAATATAAAAACAATAAAAGGTTAAAACACTATCAGTTTATATCTATTCCCCCTCCCTCCTCCTCCTCCCCCCTTCCTCCCTTCCCTCCCCTCCCCCACCTCCCTTTCCTTTTCCTTTAAAATTCCCGTTAAAACTTAATTATCTATTAAAAACCTTTATTTACTTATTATTTATTTAAAATTCTTTAAAAACCCTTTTCAATAGTGCTACTCTTCATAAACGTATTTTAAGTTATATAATGTAATTTTCAGCAGAACTTTATTAAACGAGATAATATTCTTAGAAACCACTAAATGTTAAAAAACAAAAAAAGGTTCTTTAAATTTTCGACCTTCTATACAAAGTTAGAACCTTAGGGTCTTTCCTTAGGAACTATGGATAGTTTTCCTTTGTTTTGCTTCTTTTTTTTATTTTTTTTCACATAAACAACCCTACTTCGGAAATAAAAAGATGTTTCTGACGAGCCTCTCTACAACAATTGATTCAAAGATACTTCAATAATTTCACAACTTCCATGGAATTAATATGTTTTGTTGCAGTCTCCAGACTATACACTACGTTGTTTTAGTTACAGTGTCGCACCCAACAGATTCATAAACGGAAGGACTTTCTCAACAATACTTATCTTCAGCAAAAAACCCCGTCAACAAATATATATATACTATTTATATATTATATATATTATATATATATATATATATATTATATATATTATAATATTTTTTATATATATATATATAATATATATATTTATTTTTATATATATAAAAATATTATAATTAAAAAATATTTCTATATTATATATATATATATATATATATATATATATATA
>JABUQX010038171.1:32500-35000 GCA_015478945.1 Trachelipus rathkii
AAAAAATGAAAGACCATCCTTTTCATCTCCAGAACAACTTCTGTAAATGTGCCTTTCCTCCTCTTATTCGATCTGATCATTGTAGCTTGCTAAATTCTCCAACTGAAAGCTTATCTCTTCGGGCCCCTCCCTCAACTCTACTATTCTGTGCCTCAATACTGACAATTTCCCTCTCTCCTTTGAAGATGTGTGTCCAATTCTTATTCCGACCAAAATTGAAAAGAAGCTAGTAGCCTATCTAACTATTCCGGCCCTGTAGCTTCTCACTTGTATCTAATCTAAGATTCTTTGAAATCCCTTT
The DNA here is from genome assembly GCA_015478945.1 of Trachelipus rathkii. Classification (NCBI taxonomy): domain Eukaryota; kingdom Metazoa; phylum Arthropoda; class Malacostraca; order Isopoda; family Trachelipodidae; genus Trachelipus; species Trachelipus rathkii. The sequence continues at coordinate 32,802 of JABUQX010038171.1, forward strand.
CTCACTCAGCTTCTTAGATTCATCTGGAAACTCAGTTCGCGAATTCTCGCCAGTACGGCTCTCGTTGCACTTAGTTCTACGCGCGAATATACATCCGTATCTTAACCGCGATTTATGGTTTTCGCTCTTAGGAACTACGGTGGAGACTTGGGTGGTGGTGGTCGCCTTTAAATGATCCAAAGCATTTTGGACCGATATGCACGGGTAACTGCTCTCCAAGCTCCCCCTCCCTTTGGGTTTCCTCCCTCTGCTTGTTGCTTACTTATTATAGCTAGCTTTCTTTCAAATCGCTCAATAACGGCTGTTGTTGATGGGGCGACTTCTTCTTCTTTTCTAGTCAATAGTGGTGTTCCTCAGGGTTCTGTTCTATCTCCAACTTTTCCTACTTTTCATTAATAATCTTCTTACCTGCACATCTAAACTCTACCACGCGTATTCCGATAACTCGACCCTTCATTCTTTAACTCATTTCAATTCTGCTTCCTCTTTTACTTATAGAATTGCCTCTCGTCTTAATCTTTTCCGATTTTATTCTCGCTGCTATATTGATTTTAGAAATAATGACTTATGTAAAATTCAATTTTCTTTTAAAAAACCCAAAATTTTACAAATCTCGGCTTCTCCAAAATACCCTTCTAAACTTTCCTATCTTTCGACGGTTCTCTCGTCCCTTCCTTGTGACAAATATAAACATCCTTGGTCTAACATGAACAAAAAATGTCTTGGAAACCTCACATCACAATTGGTTGCTTAGGGCCTCAAAGAAATGTGGGGAAGTTCTGTGGTTTAGACTGGGGAGACTTGCCTCCATTTTCTCAGTTGCTCCGCGTATACAAGTCTGCATGCTGACCCAGTGTAATGGAGTACTGCCCTCTCATATCTGGGGGGGGGGCTCTGGTTTCACCCGGCTTTGGACAGGGTCGAAGTCAAGCGCAAAAAGGCTTATAAACTGTTCTGTACTTTCCAGGTGCACTTACCCTCTATCTTCTGCCGGCGATGTTGGTGCTTTATCTGTATCCTATAGGTACCGCAGCGGCAAGTGCTCGAGGAACTTTATCACTCGCGTACCACCAACGGCTTACGACGCCTCTTCAAGCACAATTAGGTGCTGTATCTACAGCACGAGTTATTGTTTGACATTCGGTAACTTTAGGCTAGTTTGCGGGTGGTGCTTCCTTCTTTCCAGCCACCTCGTTCTGGGAAATTTTCTCTTCCATCTTCTGAATTTCCTACTGAATTTAATCTCCTCACTTTACGTTTAAAGCCTGCGTCTGTTTGCTCATATGGTTAAATTTGCGCCCTAAAGGTGTTTTGAACTTTTGAGAGTTACTACACCCCCCCTCCTGGGGGAATAGGGGCCTCTGCCCGTGATTTGGTTGGTGACAACTGTAAAAAAAAAAATCCTTGAATGGGCAGATATGTGGCAAATGAACTGAATCTCTTCTATTCCCCCATCCAAAACATCATTCAGATTATCCCAGAAAATCGTACTCTTTTCAACATTACCCTCAGATGGATCATATGTCGCAACCACACAAATATTGACCTTTTCAAACTTAAATTTAACCTTTAGACTTCTAGTACTCACACACACAAAATCTACCATAGCTCTCTACCACAATTCACTCATCAGAATTGCAATCCTCCGTATCCCCTCTCATTCCTTTTCCACAGCAACACGAAACAACATTTTTGACCACCACCCACTCATTTTCACCGATTTCCTTTCAATCTTTGTTTCAGTCACAGCGAGCGAGCAAATCAAATTGCCCTTTCTAAATTAGATCCATCACCTCGTCTGCTCATCTCCCACAATCTTATTCCTGCTGATATTTCAATAATACAGATACGATTCATACATTTCGCCGAAGGATGAATGGGCGCTTTACTGGCGATCACACCTTTTCCGAAGTAATGCCATTAACATTTCCTGGCAAAGTATACAAATGGTAGTATCAGCCAACCTAACGACCACCGTCCCTTAGTCGCATTCTGACGACACGCAGGACATTACGATGTGGGCAATTTTTTCTCCTTACACGTACGGATATAAGGGATAGGGATGTCTGTAAGATGTTGTCTAGAAGAGGGGTGTGGATATAATAAGTATGTGTAATTTGTGATTATGTTGTCTGTGAGGAGGAGTGTGGATATGAACGGATGCAAAAGGCGAACCATTAGGCATGGAATTGTCATTAC
>JABUQX010038171.1:42500-47500 GCA_015478945.1 Trachelipus rathkii
ATAATATATATAATATATAATATATAATATATATATATAGGATATTTTATAAGATGTTGACTCCAGGAACGAAAATTAATAAAAAATGTAACGTAATTTCAATGATTTGAGGTTAAATACATTAGTAAATACTGGATTTTTAAATGTAATTTAATTAATATTAACAAAAATTAGAAGAAATTGACATATTTTTTTGTGCTTCACCTATAGTCTTATAAAAATGAGTAGCTTAGGCCGTGCTTAGGCTATTTATTTCAGTTTAAATTTGAATGAATGTATCGTAAAGTTTGTAGAACCACCTTGACAGTAATAATTGATATTTGAATATTTTTATATATTTATGTTTTGATTCCGGGGTGGGGCCTTTCGGCCCCCCCTCTATATCATCCCCCGTCCCCGCAGAGCGGGTGCCCCGCTCGCAAGCTCGCGGGTCCGGGGGGAGTTTTTTTTAAATAAAATACCCAATAAAATTATATACATCGAATAATGAAATAGCAAAACAACAAGAACTAACAAAAAATTAATTTTTTTTCCATAATAATATAATAATAATAATAATATAATAAATAATAATAATAATAATAATAATAATAATATAATAATAATCAATAATTAATAAAATAATAAAAAAATAAAAATTTTGTTAATTTCTTAAAAATTAAAAATGCAAATAACGCTAATAAATAATAGAAATTGCAGCAATAACGAAAAGGCCCGAAATTCGTTGTTTTTCTTATCGAAAATTTCCCCCGTATAAATGGAGTCAACATCTATATATATATATATATATATATATATATATATATATATATATATGTAGAGATACCTAAAGCTATATATATAATAAGACATGTTATCAATTGTTTTTGAAGTTGTATAACAAAACGTTTATGGAGGGTATAGTTCCGAGGGATTGAGGAGGTCAATATTAGTACCTTTATATAAGGGTAGGGGAAAAAAGGTAACTCGTAAATATTAATAGGGTAATTAGTTTATTGAGTGTTGTAGAGATATATTTTGATGATTTTGGTCGCAAAAGAGTGCGTCGAATGAGTGAAGAGCTAATTTGGGGAAGAATAAGGTGCGTTTAGAAGTGGTAGAGGATGTGTGGATCAAATCTGTACATTGAAACAAATGATTGGGATAATGAGGGAGGAGAGAATAAATTGTATTTAGGATTTATGGATTTGCAACAGCTATAATAGGATTAATAGGGAATCTATGGCAGGTGTTAGTGATTTATGGTGTTGGTGGTAAGCTACCTGAATAGAATCAAAGTATGTATGACGAAAGTGAAGCGTGTGTAAGAATAAATAGAGTCGAAAGTATATTTTAATATTAATAGCGGAGTGAGAGAGGGTTGTGTTTCCTTGGCAATCCAATCTGTATATGGATGAGGTTAATGAAAGATTAGAGTAAGGGTGACAAGGGAGAGTTAGAATGATGGAGAAATGGATGAGAGTGGAGATTCCCTACCTATTATATGAGGCTGAATTTGGTTTTGTTGTGCGAATCTTGAAGAAGAGGTTGTGAGAGGCAACTATTAGAAAGATTTGGTAGGGTGTTAAAAGAAAGGGTTTGAAAGTAAACGTAGATAAAGTAAGGTATGGTTGTGAATGAGGAAGAACCTCAGTGCTGAAGTTATGTTATGGTGAGCAGCTGAAAAAAAGTGTCTGAAATTTAATATTTAGGATAAATGTTGAATGAAAAGGGAGCGGATGATCAGAGTGTAGTAGGTAAATTGTGAATGGACAAAGGTGGCTGTGCAGGTAATCGTTGGTGGATGTAAAAGGACCAAGTGTTGAGTGCGCTAGGGTCTTACAGGAGGGTATGTTTTACCAACGTGTAAATGTATAGTAGTGGACTATGGTCTGGATTAAAAGAGGTATAGATCTAAATTACAATGTGTTCAAGATGGACAATCTTAGTGGCCGTGTTAGGTGTGAAAAGAAATAATAAAATGAGGAAATGAACGTATTAGAGTAGTTGTGGTGTGAAGAAAGGGGTAATGAGAGAATAAATGAAATACATGAATGGGTTTGGTCCATGTGGAAAGGAATGGATGAACAGAGCGGTCGGTTTAAACGGATTATGTGGAAGTGTGTTGGGAATCGACCGGATGGGAGACAGAAGAAAAAGTGGATGAGTCAGAAAGAGGATGCTGGAAGAAGAAATGTGAGTTTGGCAGAGGCCAGAAGAAAGGTGCATAACAGGAGTGAATGGTGGGTTTTGTGAGGAGGTATGGTTGTAACCCACCTAGGCCAAGGAAGAACCCTACATTGACGAGATGCCATAGTGAGGGTCCGTCGCGGTCCAGTGAAGCTCTAGGGTCGATTTTCTGACTGCGACGAGTTCTCACTAAAATTGTTAAAAAGGGGCGGTAAGGCCTGGCCTTTCTTTTCTACTTGCTTCATATTCTTCTAATATTTTTTATGTTTCCGGTATATGTTACGACCTTGCCTCTAGTCTTGGGGAGATAAGATGGTTGATGATCTTGGGGAGAGAAGATGGATGATGATGATGATGATGATGATATGATGATGATGAGATATATATCTATAATAAATATATATGTCTATATGTATATATATACTGTATTTAATATATATATATATATTTTTTATAAAAATATAAATAATTATATAATATATAATTTAAAATATATAAACATATCTAAGATATATATATATATATATATATATATATATATGCAAGTTTTCCATAAAATACTTGTATTTATACTTGGACTTAAGTACATTTTTTGAAGTACTTGTTATACTTGTACTTGTACTTGAACAAATTCTATAGTACTTGTACTTGAATTGTTACTTGAACAAGTTCTAAGTACTTGTACTTGAAAAAAAAAACATTGTAAAACTTGAACCAACCCTGAAATTATATATATATATAATTATATATATATATATATAATAATATATATATTATATATATATATAATATATTATATATATATATATATTATAATATATATATATATATATATATATTATATATATAATATATATATATATTATATATTATATAATATATATATATATATATATATATATATCATATATTATATATATATATATTAATACTATATTTATATATATTATAGTTATATATATATATATATATATATATTATATATATATAATGTTTATATATATAATTATATACGGTATATATATAACTATATATAATATATATATTATATATACTTATTTATATAATATATATATATATATATATTATAATATATACTATATATTATATATATATATATATTTTATATATTTATCCTACAACTTACAACCGCTCCCAGGAAGGGTCAGGACCCTGTCAGCAGGGCCATCTTTCTCTATCCTCTAGGTCCTAGGAGTCCCTCTTCTCTCAGCTCCCGCATCGACGACATTCAATGTCTTCTCAATGAGCCCTCTACCGAGTTCTCCCATCTCTTCCTAAGTCTTACTCTTGGGCTTATTCCCTCCGGTCTCCACTCCCATCTCCTCTTGGCCACTTTCTTCTCCTGCATCCTCTCGAGGTGTCCCCACAACCTCAATCTGGCTGCATCCATCTTATTTAATATAGCCTTCAATTCAACCTCCCCCTTATTCTTTCGTTTTTTTTGTCTGTTTCTTCTATATATAGTCTCTTCCACTATCCCTCTCAAAACGTACATCTCGGCCGACTGTATTCTACTATGCTCTCTTGTGGTCATACTCCATGTATATGCCCCATATAGTAAAATCGATGTTAAAACCCCCTCGAATATCACCCTTTTCACCTTCATACTCATTTGTCTACCTTTCAGTATGGGGTACGCTGCTCTTACAGTACAGGTCCCCCATACTGAGCTATCCTACTTGTGGTCTCCTGTACATTTCCTTCCTCTCTTCCAAATGCTTCATCCAAGTATTTACATTTCCCCACCATCTTTATCTCAGTCCCTTCCACCTCCACTCTCAGCTCTTCCCCTCCTTCTTCTCAACAGAGCACCATGATCTTCGTCTTTTTTGTGTTCATAGTCAAACCGGCTTCTATAAGCCTATAAGCAAAGCGTGTCATCACCTCTCTCAGCCTATCTCCCTCTTCGCTCCAGCATGCAAAGTCATCCTTGTATGCCAGAATATCACCATCGAAATCTCCTACAACCTAACTCACCTTCTTTATCACTAAATCCAGATATGCTTCGGACAAAATTGGTGACAAAGCGATTCCCTGTTTGACTCCCGTTCTCACCTCAAACCATTCCTTGTTCTCATATTCTGTTCCTACATTACATTTACTCTTCCTATACAAACTCTCCAGGGCTCCTCTCAACTTTTTACCCACTGCATATTCTCTTTCTCTAGCACTCTCCACAATCTCTCCATAGGCACTGAATCAAAAGATTTCTTCAGATCTATGAAAGCTATATATGCTCGTTTGTTATATTCCACATATCTTTTCTAACGTAATTCTCAAGGCGAACAAAAGATCCGTCGTGCTTCTGTTCTTTCGTAGATCTCGTGCTTCTGTTCTTTCTATATCCGTGCTGCTCTTCCCCCAGTCTGGGCTCTACTACCATTCTCAGCCTTCTCTCTAATATTCTCTCATATGTTTTTGCCAAGTGGTCCAACAAGGAAATTCCCTTGTAGTTTTTACAGTCTCCTGTATCTCCTTTTCCTTATATATTGTATCTATATATATATATATATATATATATATATATTATATAATATATATATATATTATATATATATATATATATAATATATATCTATATAAATATATATATAAATATATATATATATATATATACTGGTAATATCATAGTATATATATATATATATATATCATATATATTATATAATATATATATATATATAATATATCTAACTAATATTATATATATATATATATATAATATATATAATATTATATATATATATATCATATATATATATTATATAATATATATATATATATAATAAATATATAATATATATATATAT
>JABUQX010038171.1:52500-55020 GCA_015478945.1 Trachelipus rathkii
CGAGAAAAAGAAGATCAGAAGGAAAGAAGAAGAAAGAAGAAAGAAGAAGAAGAAGAAGAAGAAGAAGAACGAAAGAAGAAGAAAGAAGAAGAAAGAAGAAGAGAAAGCTAAGAAGAAAGTATTTGCCATTTTGAGTAAATTATTCCTAATTAAATCACCTTCTTTCTTGTGTGGTTGGATGTGTTTCACTGTGGCTAAGCAAACAGGATCTATCTTATGTTATTTAACTATTTTTAAACAGCATAGTTGCTTCAAATTTTTAGGCGTTAACGCTGAATACTATTTTACTTATTTAATAGCGACATACTGAGTTTGCTCATCTTAGCAGAGATTGTTTCCTAAGCAGGCAACATCATAGGTGCTAACAGAGTTTTTGTGAAATTTTGTTTCTGGATTATTTTTCCTACTAGTGAGATTGAATGAGATCACCGTCTTAGAACGAATATGTTCTATAGCGGCGAAACAGTGAAAGCTGATATAAGTTCGGCGCGCCCAGAATTATTTTATAGATGTATTTTTAGCATATACTAGATACTAATTATAATTCAATAGATTCCACTAGTTCTAGTTTGATTTAGATAACTAAAAATAACTATAATTAGTTCACTATACTAAGTATTTTGACAAAAGTTAATCATTCGCAGTTATTTTAACTTGTTCTAGTTGTTTTTACTTATATCTAAGCTCACTATATTCCAGTGTTTTAATAAAGTAAAAAAAAAAAATCGCCTTAAGATTTTAATAGTTCTAGTTTGATTTTACCATATTCAGGATATTACTAATAGAATTAAGTACGGAGTTGAAGAAAAAAGAAGAAGAAGAAGAAGAAGAAGGACAGAAGAAGACAGAAAGAAGAAGAAGAAGAAGAGAAGAAGATGTTTCTTCTATTAAAGAAAAAACTATGCGATGAAGAGGTTTAAGAAAAGCAGCATCCGTTGTAATACGATAAAATAACCATTAAGGGGCCGTGACCTAGCCAGGTCCGATCTCCGAAAGACTTCAAAGTTCGACTTCATAATATAAGACTTCGTGATTATGAGTTTCGCAAAGTGAACAATCAATGTAAGATCTGAAATGAAATAAAAGAAATAAACCAAAACTTAAATCAACGTAATACTTTTGATACTTTGATAAATATTACCATAAAATTCTAAAGATTTGAAGTTGCTTTTTATTGATCGTCATGATCGTACCTAAGTTCTTTAGTTTGAGATCGTTTTTCTTTTTTAATTTAATTACAGTAAAATGCACTTAGCGTGTTAAAAAACTGACATCACTGAGAAGCAATCACTGCAATACAAATCAGGTAAAAAGCGACGTTTTTTTCTAGCTTTAAAATGTCTGCAAAGTCATTATATAAATTGTGAGGATACAATGGCTCGACAAAATTCACGTTCCGATTTGATAAGCGAGATAAATTATTGCAGCGTTCTTACTCATACTCGATCATAAATTAATTTTTATTACCTTTAACTTTCGAAAAACGCTACATTTGCCTGGGGCCTACTGTAAATGGAGTCATGATTATTAAAATTCTTTGGCATAAGAAAAGTTATGGGAGCATATATAGTTGACTTATCTGGAAAATAATTACAAAAAAAATCTTTGATTTCATTCCATAATCAACATCAGAATCGAAAGCAAAATCATAACTGAGTAAATGAAAAATCAATTACAGATATTTTTTAGATGATTTTTATTCGTTGATTTAATTTACCAGAATTGTTGAGAATATACTGTTCCGCATTGTTTTTGATTTAATCAAAATTTATTCATTTAATCTTCAAATCATTAAAAATTAGAATTTGAAATTTTCTCTCATTTGATGCTGGAATCTTTTAAACTTATACATTTTCTGAACATATTCCGTCAATAAACACTTCGTTATGGGAAGAAAAGGGAATACTTAAAAAAAAATTTCAAGATCTGCCAGTTCTAAATTTATAGCGTTAAAGTGCGTTAATTTTGGAAATAATTTCCTTGTAAATTTCTGGTTCACTTAGTTTTTTAACGTGCGAAGTCATGACGTTTACAAAGCAACATCCATAAAAATTGCTTGCTCTTTCTGGCCCAGAAATTTTGCTAACGAAATTAATTTAACCACAAGATAATACCAAGTTGACTAAGGTCAACAAAAAATTTCAAAAAAAAAAAATTTGATTGTCTTTCTTAGTATTTTATCATCCAATTAACGGATTCTGATACTTGATCAATGAATGCTTCAATGCATCCAATTTGAATAAAGAACACATTAATGCCTATCAAAGACACGGCATCCATTGGCGATCTCAAAAGCTTGTATACACGTTCAAGTCTCTCAAACATGTTTCCGTTAAAAAATCTCCCAAAACTTTGTGTGTTGTATAAACAGAAAACCGAATCGTGTCCAGTGCTAGGGCCACGAAATTAGCTGATCCCCCAAGCCTAAATTCCAAACATGTCATCCACAAAAAGCCGTCGAAAACATGCTTTGGGGTTTATAATCCAATAATGTTTTTAAATATTACTTCCCATATACAA
>JABUQX010038172.1:0-7500 GCA_015478945.1 Trachelipus rathkii
TGTGATGATCTTTTTCTTTTCATTCTTCCGTTAAGTTATCAAAGGGGTGGTTACAGTTAATCAGTGTTCTGTTTATTCTTTACTCAGCATCAAAATCTACCATCCGAGCACAATTTTATATAAGCCCTATATATGAGTGGTTTTAATATATTCGAAAAACAGCATAAAACAGTTTTATACTCTACTCTCCAATATTACTTATTATTGACTTATTATTATATTTACTCCTTATTTATTATTTATTTATAATTATTATTATTATTATTATTATTATTATATTATTTTATTTATATTAATTTTTTTTTATTATTTATTATGTATTATTATTATTATTATTATTATCAAAATTCTTTATTATATATTTATCTATATATATTTATTTACTATCTTCTAAATGTATTAATTAATTTAATTATTTCATGGATTAATATTTCATTGTTCAGAAATGTGATCTTATTATTATTACTTATTATTATCATTATTTAAATGTGTCATTCATCATTATTATTTTATTAATTAATTTTTTCCATTTACTGCATCATTATTATTTCATTAATTTACTCTATTCAATATTTTATTATATATATTATTATTTTAATTCTTATATTATAACTATTTATTTTTACTATATAGAACTGTTGTAAGTCATAATTTTCATTCATTAACATATAGTTAAGATATTTATTATTAGCTTATTATATTAATTATTATTATTATTGCATATATATTATTTATTAGCTCATTTATTACTACAATATTATTATATATTATGTATTATATATTATTAATTATTTGTATATTAATATTATTATTATTATTATTTTAATATATCCCAATACTAATATTGTTATAATTACCTGTATTATGATATTTTTCTAAAATCATTGTTATTAATGTTACTAGCATTATCATATGTGAAGATATTTTTATTTATTCTCCTAATATAATTCCTCTGTATTATTTATTTATTATTATTATTATTATTTATTATTATTATTATTATATTATGTATTCTTATTTAATTTTACTACATATTATATCTCTGCCAGTTCTTTCTATTATTATATTATTATATTATTTATATTAATATTTATCTATTATTAATTCTATCTCTTTATCATTATTAAGCTAAATTATTATCTGTTCTAATTTAAAAGCTTAATTTTGCCGTAAGAAATTGCAATAATTTAATGCAACTGGAAACAAGAACCTTTTTCTAAATTATCATTTAAGATAAAAAATAATTCTAAAATACTAATTTTAATGTCTGTTACAACAAGCAGCACAGTTTGAATCATGCCAAATGTGTAAATATTGTGTTTAACTTATTTTTGATAATTTTATAATATTATTTACAAGTTGTGCTCAGGCTGTCACGTGATCCAAGCCAGTATACAAAAGCCTTTTAGATGCCTACTTGGTATATTATTAGTACGCTTGCACCTGTTTCATATATATATTAACATATATATATATATATATGGTACTATATATTCTGCTTGATTATTTCAAATTATATATATATATATATATCTTATATATAAGTATATTATTTATCATATAATATTTAAGGCCTTCTATTATACTATATATATATATATATCAAACATATATATATATATATATATAATATATTTATTATATATATATATATATATATTAGTCTATTATATTTATTAGTGTATCTGTATATCTTATTATTATTACTATATATATACTACTATAATTATCATAATTATATATATATATATATATATCTACTACTATATACGTAGTTATATATTCTAGATATATATCTATATTTATATATATATTACTTACTATATATATATACTACGTATATATTATATAGTGGATTGACGATGAAGACTATGGGGAAAAAAAAGAAAAAAAAAAAAAAACTTAAAAAACATTTAGACTTGGTAAATAAACGTTGAGAAAGGATTCAAATAAATTGATAGAATATATATATATATATATATGATATATGTGTATATATATACTCTATATATATTATAATATATATATATATTATTATTATTATATCTATAATATCTATAATTTATATATATATTATTTTATTATATCTCTTATATATATATTTAAATCTATTATATATATATATATGAAAATATATTTATATATATATATATAATATATATATACTATATATTATATATATGTATAATCTGTATCTATATCTCATCTATCTATAATATATATTTCCTATTATCTCATATTTATATATAATTGAATATATATAATATTATATATATATATATATAGTGGTATAAGTAAAGCTTTGGGTGAAGGGATGAACTCTGATTCATAAAATCCTATCTTTCAGTTTGACTCTTACACTACAACATAAATTATTACAGATTGCCCCAACCTATTTCTACAAAGTAAATTTTTTTGATGGCATATCCCATCCACATCCTAATCCTCTCTAGGCGCACTTCATTCATTGATCTTTTAAAACGTGTCTTTAAATCATTCTCTTCGTGGGGCAGAAAAGTTTCCCATATTTTCGCGTAGAAATGTCAGAATTCTTTTTGTCAAGCTCTGGTCAATAATTTGGTAAATTCATCTCTCTCGTCTTCTCTTCCTCTCTATCTGCTCATTCTCTCCTCTCTTCCTCTCTCTCTCTCTCTTTCTTCTTCTCTCTCTCTCTCTATCTCTTCTCTCTCTCTCTCTATGTATCTATCTTCTTATCTATCTATCTATCTATATATATATATTTATATATATATAATAATATCCTAATATATATATATATTACCTATTATATCTTTATAATTACTTCTATCTATCCCTTCTCATACGCTAATAATTGTAGTATTCTAAATAATATTCCATATAATAAATTATTTAGGTTTAATTAATATTTTATATCTAATTATTATCATTATATATTTTCATACTCATTGCTTATTATGATAAAAATAATTTTGAATTATACTACAATGATCATTCCAATCTTTAAGGAATTTGGACTTTCATTTTCTCTCTCAAATGAATGCCGACAATTTCTTTCCTTGTAGTATTATTCTTGAAAAGGAGCAACCGCCCACGCTCAAAGCGCAAAGTTTGAAGTTTGAACAAAAACCTCCTTCGCAATCAATCGTCAAAAATGACAAAGCTTTCTTCACAAGAGCGAAGGTCAAATCTTATAAATGATTAATCCTATAAAAATCCTAAAGGTAAGAATGTCCTAAGAAAGGAATAAAATTTTCCTAAAAAGGGAGATATATATATATTATACTAGAAAGAACTAAATTATTATAAAACAAACAAATTACGTCATTGGTGCTTCTTCCTACAAGAGAATTATAAAAGGTAAACTTTATTTTTCTTTTCAATTGTTTTTTTTTTTTTCATATTTTTTTTTTTTTTTTTTTTTTTTTGGCTATTTAGAAAATTTTATTTATATAATTTTTCGTACATTCATAGGGTCATTTCTATTTGTGGAATATTAGTCAGAGTATATAATATATTATATATATATATATAATATTATATATATTATTATTAATATATATATATATATATATAATACCCTATATATATATTTATATATATATATATATATATATATATAATCATACTTTATAACTATACCTAATATATTATAAATTTTTATACCTATTAATATGAAGATTAAAATAATTCGAAAAATATAAATAATAATCTATCTGCTAATTAAACTAGATACTATTATTCTAAATAATACAAGCATAATAAATAAAAACAAACGGAATAATAATACAAAAATAAATAAAAAAATAAATTTGAGAAAGGAAGGTATTAAGACTTCAAATAGGTATACTTATCTGGACAATCTAATCCACTTCTATTTATCATGCAAAGGCTAAAATACAACACATTTCCGTTGTCATTCTTGAATATAATTATACGTAGGGGATATAAAATGAGTGCATCAGATCAAACCAAACATCACTATATATAAAACAACACACACACAACACCATACACACACACAACACCTATATATATATTATATATATATATACTATATATATATATTATATATATATATATATATATATATACTATAATATATAATATATATTACTCTAGGTGGATTTATATAATTATATATATTATTATATATATTATATATATATTAATTATTATATATATCTAACCATACACACACACACACACACAGTTATATATATATATATTATTATCTATAATAATTATATAATGTATATATAATTAATTATATTCCTTTGTATATACTGCAGCTTATACTTTAATGCTATATCCTAATGTAAAATCTACCTATAAATTATATAATGAAAAATTTTCACATTTCACGGCACATACTATTTATTCGAGGAGGAACTTTCAAGTAACTTGCTCTTTAGGTTGGACTAGGTATCAACGCTGACTAAATCGCTGACACATCGTACGTTGACAGTTGCCCCACCGTTGGGTATATAATATTATATTAATATATATTATCTAAATATATTTATATATTATATATAATATTATTATTTATATATACATATATATATTATATTTATATTAATATCTATTATAGTATGATTTTTTTAATAAATTATAAAGTATATACTATGGTATATCATATATATCAGGGAAAGGTGCTCTTAATGGGCGTGGCATTGTAGGCAATGTAATGCATCTCCCTGAAACTATCATTCCTTGTGAATTGTTTATCTTAAAACTTTAATTTATTTTATAATACAAATATTATTTTAATCAAAGTCTGAAGGCACTCACACCAGTTTGATAATTGAAAATTTCAATTGAAAATTTCTTTTCCATTGTAAAGAAGCAAAAAATTTTTCTGTGGCTTCTCCGACAGCTTTATAGCTTTCCTATTGAATTAGTTCACTGGGGCCTTCGTGTTTTCATTTTTAAAGTATATAGATATGGATGATGGCTAAAAGGCATTACTGTTCTATTTTTAATGATTCAGATTGTTCTGGAATACGTCTGTTATGAGCGGCAGGAGAGAGATGAGAAGAAGAGGAGAGAGAGAGAGAGAGGAGAGAGAGAAGAGAGAGAGAGAGAGACGAGCAGGGAGAGTGCAGAGCGATGAGAGGAGAGATACAAAGAGAGAAATGATAGCTATAAGTGAAAAAGAAAAAGTGAGAGAGAGATATACAAAGTAGAAAAGTGAGAGAGAGAGAGACAGATAGAGAGAGAGAGAGGGTGAGAGAGATAGAGAGAGGAGAGAGAGAGAAGAGAGATAGAGAGAGAAAAAATGAAATTAGAGAGAGTACGTTTTTTAAGCTTCAAAATGATGTCATACAAATTTTAATTGTCTGTGTAAATTTGTGTAATTATGTACAAAGTATCGCTATTAGATATAATTATTTATATTATAATATTATATAAATATATATTCTATACTATAATAAATATATATATAATATATATGTCTATCAATTAGTTTTTATCTATACCTAGATATAATAAATATATTATATATATTATATAGTAATATATTATATGTTGTGTGTGTGTGTGTGTGTGGTTCTGTGGTGGTGAATGTAAATTTGTAGCATCATGTTATGCTTATGTAAAAATACATCGTGCATTCAGAGAATTATGTTGGGCAGTGTTAGATGATGGGTGAATGGTGGGCGGTGCAGAGACCATATTTCCATGCAACATTTTAAAAATTTCTCTATAAACTACCTTCAAATTATACTTTACAGACGAATGCTACTTTCATCACACACACAGACTATATATATTATATTAATTATATATATTTATATGTATTTATATATTATGTATATCTATATATTAATATATTTTATATATATATATATATATATATATATATATATAGTATAAAAATGTTTTTTTTTTTTTTTTTTTATTATTGTTTTTTATATATATATTATATGAGTACACGCAAGTATTAGACATTAATGTTTTATGACTTAGGGTATGTTGCAATTATGATAATAGATTTACTATCTAATAGAGAATATATATTCTGTTTTGCGTATATATATCATATGTCTCTTTATATCAACAGATATATATGTTAAATATATATATTTATATTATATATTATATAATATATATATATATATATATTATGTATATATATATATTATATATATATATATGTAATATATATATATATATATATTATATATATATATATATATATATAATATATAATATATATAATATATATATCGGTATATATAATATATATATATTTATTTTATATATATTATATTATATATATAATATTATATATATATATAATATATATATATATATTATATTATTAATATATATATAATTATATATATTATATATATATATATGTTATCATATATATATATATTATATTATATAATATATATATATATATATATATATATATATATAATATATATATATATATATATATATATAATTATATATATATATATATATATATATATATATATATGGGTAGGTTGTAAGCGCCATTGGGACTATAAGACTCTTATTGGGCTTATGGATTTCTAGATTTTTCTGGAATATTCCGTTTTGCTACAATGCCAAATAGTTTGTTTCGTTCACGTATACTGCCGCAGGGCTTACTTTCGACTTTATACTAGGTAACTAGGAGTGTTGATAACATCTCCCCAATTGCAATCACACACATATCTTCAATGCAACGTTTTTTTAATTATAGCTCTTCAACTTAACTCATGGGAAATCCGCTTTGCTGTTGTAAGCCACGTAGCGAATGTATAACTTATACAATGAATTCAATTTCCTTATTACAATTGTTAAAATATGCTTTGAAGATGGTTTTAGGAGGCTATTGTTCAGAATTTGCCCTTCATCTACTCCTAATTCTCCATCATTTGGGATTTGTATGTCTCTGATGGTAATTGGACGCATTTTGTTGGTCTTTCCTCATTAATTTCTATTAGTTTTCATTTTATTAGGCACCTTCTACCTTATTCTAGACATCACATCTTATTCTTAACAAAACCCATCATGTTCTCCCTCAACTGCTTTGTCCTCAGCATTCGTTCAATGGAAAATGTCTTTGCTCAAAGATATCATCTTCTCTTGTTTTGTGTTACTGATTTGGATACTCCGGGATTTTTAATCAAAGAGTTTCAGCTCTTTTGTAAGCTGTGTAATAAAATCAGATGTCACCTTTTAGTAAAACTTCAACCGATAACTATATTTTTTCGACCATGTAACTCCACAATAGATTCAATAGAACATAGTCTCTCATTTTCCTTCTTCCTTCTGAAATCTTTCATTTGAGTCATTTTAAAATTTGTACCCAAATTTGCTTTCTCTTAATCTGAAATTCAGCAGGTGAGTTTCCTTTGATATTATCTTTCGAAAATATACCTTGAGAAATTACCGAGGTCCCAATCTGCATTCATGAACACTTTGGAAGATCAGAACATCAATCATACATACTCTATTCTTATCCAATACACCTTTATGTGCATTATACCCTATTGA